>JAPMUY010001720.1:0-19328 GCA_026901105.3 Galaxias olidus | reverse complement strand
AAATAAATTTTAACTACCCAACAATTTTGCTTTGATGGAATATCAGATAGACAGGAGACAATTTTCAGCTGACCTCGAGCCGGGGTCGTACCCGGGTCTCTGCTGTTAGGATTGGTCATCTGTGGCATGCACGCTTTGCCTGATGAGCTGTCAGGGTATGGGGGATCAATGCTACCAAAATTAAAAATAAATACATAAATAAATGCCATGGATTGTATTTTCATTTGTATTACAGCCCCTATTATTTACTTTCCTATTTACATTTCTTTATTGCTTTTTACATTTCCTTTTACATTTGTTTTGCATTTCCCCTCCTATGTACTTCCAATTTACTTTTTTACTTCGGTATTACTTTCTTTAAACATTTCTTCAGAAGTATGCATTTCTCCTTCATTATGCAAAAGATGGGGCTGTGACAAAATGTGTCACGGGGTCAACTTTTTGCCTATTGGTTGATCGACATCAGTACTTTTTTTTAAACTAAGTACTGAAATAGTCTTGTCTTCCGAATTTTTGTTAGGTTTAGTAAAAGTTTAGGAATAAAGACAAATGAATATAAAACACAGCGGGTGCGGTGTTGCAGTCGCTTTATCGCACCGTTGTGACGAAGAGAGAGCTGAGCCAGAAGGCAAAGCTCTCAATCTACCGGTCTATCTTCGTTCCTACTCTCACCTATGGTCATGAAGGGTGGGTCATGACCGAAAGAACGAGATCGCGGATACAAGCGGCGGAAATGGGTTTCCTCCGGAGGGTGGCTGGCATCTCCCTTAGGGATAGGGTGAGAAGTTCAGCCATTCGTGACGGACTCGGAGTAGAGCCGCTGCTTCTTTGCGTAGAAAGGAGCCAGTTGAGGTGGTTCGGGCATCTAGTAAGGATGCCACCTGGCCGCCTCCCTAGGGAGGTGTTCCAGGCAAGTCCAGCTGGGCAGAGGCCGCGGGGCAGACCTAGGACCAGGTGGAGGGATTATATCTCCACACTGGCCTGGGAACGCCTTGGAATCCCCCAGTCAGAGCTGGTTAATGTGGCCCGGGAAAGGGAAGTTTGGGATGCCCTGCTGGAACTGCTCCCTCCGCGACCCGACCCCGGACAAAGCGGATGAAGATGATGATGATGATGATGATGATGATGATGAATATAAAATAAAAGGGTGCGCTCGTTGTTTAACCTGTCTAGCCAGTAGCCATAGTGCCTTTTCCTGGTTTGATTGCCAAGACTGAAAATGAAAGCACTGCCTACTCATTTGCATAATGAAGAAGAAATGCATACAGAAATGTAAAAGGAAATGCCAAAAGGAAATGTAAAAACCAACTTCTGAAGAAATGTTTAAAGAAAGTAATACTGAAGTAAAAAAGTAAATTGGAAGTACATAGGAGGGGAAATGCTGAAATTACAAGTAAATGTAAAAGAAAATCTAAAAAGCAATAAAGAAATGTAAATAGGAAAATAGGAGCTGTAATACAAAGGAAAATACAATCCATGGCATTTTATTTATTTTTATGTCATTTATTTATGTATTTATTTTTAATTTTGGCAGCTTTGGTCCTCCATATCAGGGAACGCTGTTCTTCCGAAAATTAAACACATATCAGATATTATCGCGCCTGCTGATATAGCTAAAATCTCTTCATAACGATTTCAATGTTAATTTATGTAAAAAAGTAAGCATCTAAATTACGCATTTAATGTCTGCAATTTTCCCCTCGCCTTGAAAATCACGGCAGTATTGCCCTTTTTAGTGATGAGACCATCAGTGGCGAATTCCTTTGACGTGTTTTTCTCGCGGGAATAGCACCGCTCTTTCTGGTTTTTGCGACACTTTATCTGCTTTTTGACAATCGATTGTTCCGGGCTGCTTCTGTTCTCCGTGCGCGCACACGATGCCAGCTTGTACAAGCCTGGCTTGAGTTAACGTTGACTGGAGACTCCTGAATTATGTTCATGGAACGGCTTTAGGCATAAGTAAAAGACCTTTGGTCAAGGATTTTTCTATTAAGCGCCGATTTCATTAGCGTGGTTGATGGAATACCCCCTTGGTCTCAGTCGGTTAACCCTGTATAAATAAAATAAATAATAATTATGGATACTCACCTCTCAAACGCGGAGTGTACATTGAGGTAAACCACCGTACTTTTACTGGGAGAGGTGAACAGAACAATGCAGACACCAAATGCATATGCTATGCCCATTTTATTACAGATAAATAATAGATAATAACAAAATAATTTAAAACCTATTCCTAATATCCTGCCTAGATAAGCATGCAACTAGGCCTACTCCTAACTTCTTCAGCTGCATCTAACCCATGACCCTTCCCGAATATCAGTCAGGTCCAAAGCCCCCATCCCCAAATATCTAGTCAGTTCAACAAGTCTGCCCAAGGTGGGGAGGCCGATGAGAGGGACAGGTGGTTGAGAAGAACATCCTGCGCAGGTTTCTACAATTACTCCAACATAGGGCCTCCGCATATTGAGTCCGAAAGACAAAGAGTTCATCCCCCCTCGGGCCTCGCCGCCGTCGCACACGTGCTAGATTAATCACGTCTCTGGTTTAGCTCTTGCTCGTTGCTCTCAATTGTGGCTTTGCTCTGCTTTCAGCTATGGGTGCGTTAAAAAAATCTATGTGAAATTGTCAGACAGCTTTTAGGCATACTAGTGACACTAGGGTTTCCATCGGCCGTTTTTACAGAAATATTTTTCCCAAAAGGGGGCGAGATTGTTCTGACAACAGGAGAGTGACGTAGGCTTGCTCTCACTTTGATTGACAGATGGGCACGTCATGAAAAGAGCCATTATGAAATAAATGTGGAATTCAAAAAAGTAGCCTACCATTACGAAATAAATGTGACATTCGGAAAAGTACCATTGTGAAATAAATAAAAAATGCCATTTTAAAACACCAATTATTTCATAATAATGTTATGAGAATAATAACATTTTTTAGTGATTTCACAATTTATTTACCCATTTATATATATATTCTTGTATTTATACATATGATTATTTTTTGAATGAAGGAATATTCATTCATTTATTTATTTATTTAATTTTGGCACATTTGGTATTCCACACTTATTGGCTAGAGCTAGTAGGCTATAATTCCGCTGTTGTCATGGCTGCGGCCGGAGAAGTTCGACTTTACTAGCCTGAGTCCGTGATTGGTCAATTAGATTGACTTTCATTCTCTACTTCACAAAAGGCTGTGCTTTCGAACAGCTTGTAGATCAGAACCATGGCTCTGAGGTAGATTTGTTGTCAGAGGTGACCTATAGAAAATGCACAAGGCACAGATTTCACATTTTCATGTTGACACAATCCCACTGAGTGATAAAACAATGCTAGACAAAGAAATTGTCCAAATCTTAAATTATTGTCCCTTTAAAACAAAGTGGTTTACAAAAGTATATTTATTTATCAAGATACAGAAAAGTACTGTTTTAATAAAATGCAACAAAAAGTTGTTTGTAAGCAACTCAATATGACAAAACTATCACCTTAAATATAAAAATAAAAAAACCTATTAGTGCCACAAATGTAAAGGCGAAACAGAAAAGGAGCTTTCCTGGCACTTGGGTAGAGTATAGTATTGCAGAAAGAATACTACTAGACTGAATTCCATGTGTCCCATACAGGTTTGGACACCAAAAGCCTAATGATGCATTTTAGGATAAACGTGAGGGAAAATAAAGTAAAACTAAATATAAAAAACATTTGGAAAAACTTCAGCATTCATTGTGTGTAGGTAGTAGTGCACTACACTTAATTATTCATAAATGGTTGCGTTCTTAAAATTATTTACTGGTTGTGTGTTTCTCCTCTGGATGAACAGGGAGTTTCTCAAGTTCATCCAATACATTAAGAAACTGTGTGCCGCAGCAATTACACAAATGACTGTCAGTTACAGCTGCCCCAGGAACTTCTGTATGTACTTCTTGCATGATGAAATGAAAGCTTTAGCGTTTTGTACATAGTCCAGTCTAACCAGCAAATGGGTTTGCATGAAGCGTCACATCCTTTATGCGAGTCTCCGTCAAAGGCTTGAATGTCTTCTCATTGACGGGGAGTTTCTCAAGTTCATCCAATACTTCCAAACCATCTATTATCCTGTAAAAACATTTGCAAATCAGGTTATGGGAGTAGAGTGCAGTATAGAAAGGTAAAGAGAACGGCTAAAATTATGGAGCTTCAGATATGTATATGAAAAAAAAGCCAATTAGCAATGTTTCCATAATAATTATATTCTTACTTTCCAAACACAGTATATTTCATGTCCAAATGGGGCTGCTTGGCATAGGTAAAGAAGAACTGGGATGCGTTTGTGTTGGGTCCATTATTTGCCATGGAGACCACTCCTCTTACATTGTGCTACAAAATAAATTGGTTTGGGAAAAAATACTGAAACATTTCACACTCTCTCCTTCCACTTAAGCCACTCAAATTTTTTATTTAATTCCCATGCACACGTACTAGTTAGTTTAGTATTCAACATGATCAAAAATGTGATTACTTTTAGGTGTTCACTGAATTCATCTTCAAATTTGCGTCCCCATATACTTGTTCCTCCCTTTCCAGTCCCTGTTTGATTATTGGATAGAGTACATATCATACTTAGCCATTAACAGAAAATACTTAAAAGAAAATAATAAATAGTCAGAAATAAATCCGCTTGGATAGGCTCCAGCCCCCCGGCAAAGGATAAGCGGTATAGCTACTGAATGGATGGACATCGGTTATGAATATTTTGAGATAAATTTACACAAACGTTTTGACAAGACTAGTTTATCAAGCTACCTGTAGGGTCTCCAGTCTGAACCATGAAACCTTTTATGTTTCGATGGAAGATGCTGCCATTGTAAAACCCACTGGCGCACAAGGCGAGAAAGTTCTGTTGAATAAAAATACAATTTATGAACATTTCTAGAGAGTGTTGATGTTCTAAAAAATACAAAAACAGATTTTGTACAACAGAATGCAGTACTTTCCAGGATGGGAAAGTATTGTACTATTTAGGTCTGAGAGCGAGATGGGGAAGTATTGTACTATTTAGGTCTGAGAGCGAGATTGGGAAGTATTCTATTATTTAGGTCTGAGAGCGAGATTTGGGAAGTTTTGTACTATTTAGGTCTGAGAGCGGGATGGGGAAGTATTGTACTATTTAGGTCTGAGAGTGAGATTGAGCCTTGGGGATTAGGACAACTGGTATTCAGGAATGGTTATATTTTCAAGGTAATAGATATATAAAGGCAATCAGGGGTTGAAAACTTACAACATTAGTGACATTGATCCTGTGCCATTAATAGCAATTTGACAGACAGTTTAGTTTTGTTGGAAGATTTGTTGCATTGCCAGTCATTTTATTTTAAGCACCCAAACATTAAAACAAATCAAAAACCCACGTGTAGCCATTCACATCTTAGAAAAAACAGTAAAAGCATGGGAAAAAACGAAACTTCCTCTTGCATGCCATTAGAGGCAGTGGACTTCCAAAGGGTCCTGCTTTAATAGACCTGTTCTAATAATATTTGGTGCTATTGTACAGTATTCATATATTCTTTTGAGTTATTTTGTCTGATATTTCTAGCGCTAGGATCTCTTCATGCATCTGCTTGTGAAGACTACACAAATTTCTTTCACATCCAACAACCGAAAATAGGTTTAGTCAGAAAGAAACTGTATTAAGACAGTTATCGTTAAGAAAAGTTCAAAATATATTGCAGGGACATAAACAATCTCTATGTCTATGTTGTCTATGTTTATGTCTGTTCCTGTGTCTAGTCCGCTTACCTCACATGTTTTCGGGGTGCGCTCACAGAACAGTTCTATCTTAATTTCGCCAAGGTCTGTGTGAAGAGTAACTGCCTGCAAATACATCTGAGCCGTCAACATACATGCTTGACCATCCAAAGCTTAGTATTGATGATGGGAACGTAGTTAGAAATCTAGCTAACGCCTCAACGTTAGCTAACAAACGTTAACAAGTTGGCAGGTTAACCAATGTGACTTTATTAACCCTAAAAAATTGAGATACACAAGCATTTACGTACACCTTTAAATGTTGTTTATTGGACTTGTTAAGTGGTATTTTTCAACTAAGTTAACATGTAAGGTTTTGTTTCTTACCATTCTTTCTGCGAGCAGGCGAGGGAAGAGTGGTGTTGCACAGAAACTATTCCGAAATGATACAATGGCAAGCGAGAATATTTATATTGTGCCTACCCAATGCAAAACGGAAACGATCTTACTTAATAATTTATGCATAACTAAACGCAAAATGTAGTTTTGTTAGGTCTTTTATACTTTTAGGACAAGATTTTTTTTTTAAATACTAGTGGAAAATGTGTTGGCAATATTGTTTCATCTAGTTTTAAGATACAGGCCTACTTGTATCATGCACATTTCACTTCATAAGATGTATGCATAATAGTTCACAGCTAGGAAAAACAAACCTCTAGAAAAATAACAATATAGTAATTTGTGCGTTATCCAGTGTATTATTGTTTTTAATGGGAATGTTGAAAGGAGCAGGGAGGAGACTTGGATTACATCATTAATGTTATAAAAACAAAAATAAAAATAAATATGAACAATATTTGGCAAACAAATAACTGTAAAGCTAACATACAGTGTTAATATAAATTGAACAAAAAATAAGTTAGTAATTTTTTCAATACTTTTCAATATTAGAAAAACACTGCCCCAATAATTTCATGAGGTATAGATAGGTTTTATGGTAATCTGAGAGCGCAATTGCCTCCTCCAATTGCAATACACACCAGCTTAATGCCACTAAAATCTTTCCTCTAACGTTATCTGTCAGCTACAGAACACATAAAGAATTCCAAAACAGTACAGTGTAATTAATGTATGAGTAAAATAATACTGTTTTCGATCAGATTTGTTTTGCTTATAATACATGTGATTTCATACATGCCCAAAAATATTAAATACATCAATATAATCTAGAAAAAGAGAAGTATAAAATAAGTGTTATTACTGCTTAAATTAACAACAAAAATACAGAACGGAATAAAAGAAATGCCTTTACTGCACATAAACGGTTAAACTGAATGTATTTCCTGAGATTTTTTATATAAGGAAAGAATACTTCAGCCAGTCACTGTAACTCAACCAATCAATGTAAAAATAATTGTAGAAAGGTAAACCAGTTAAAATCATTACACCACAATATTGCTGCAAAGTAATAATTAGGGTGGTGACTCAACACAACACATTTAAAAACAATTATTTTCCAGATGGATATATTTAGCTATACTATTTTAAACCTGCAAACTAGCTGCATAGTTTCAATGTTGACAACTCACTTGCAATATTGGGGCAGATGTCAACTGTACATATCACACAACTGTGTTGACTGGCATTTTCTATTGTCCGTTTTTGTAATGTATTTGTCATTTTAATTATGGTTGATTGTCAAATTCTGTAAAGGAAATAAACCGTTGCTTCTGATGAGCAAAAGTTCATTATTCAGATTTGGTGAAATATTTCATTTATATCAGAACACTGTACAAAGCTTAATTTCAGTAATCATATATTAGTCGCTTCAGTTTTGATGCTACTGTGCATATTGTAATAATATTATAAGCACAATAGTTCATACTTCAAGTGTTTAATGAAAAGCTCCTTCATGACAAACTGCAATACGTCTCTGCATGTTTCCTGCTGTCTCATGGGCATGCAGTTGCCTAGCTTTAACAAATTCATATCCACTACACCATGCCCAGTGAGCCAAAACAGGCTTCAATTACAGAAAGGCTTTTTTGAATAATAATTCAAAAACGAATTTAACTAATTCAATAACTATAATTATTGGAAGTCTTAAACTAAATTGGAAATAGGACATGTATATAACACAGGAGGTAATTTTTGTTTAGATGACAGGTTGCAGTCTAATCAACATCATCGTAGAGTGAACCGATTTTGGGAAACTTATGAAATAAGGAACACACCTAAAATCTTAGTGATTGACAGATGTGTATGAATCACTGAATAGCGTGATTACGAAGAGATTCAATAAATACCATGGTGGTATTCTTCTTTAAGGGTTTGATGTATTGAAAGTAACGGTACCTGCTAAAGAGTTGCTACGAATACAATGACAGAATACTAAAAGAAAATGGATGAGGGCAAGACAATTATTGACAATTTATGAATTTTCAATGCTTTTATATAGTATTTTGATGTCAGGGATCATTTGTTCTAAGGACAACAATTAAGGCAATATTACTGATCCAGAACCATGCCAAATGTTCTCTCACACTATTGTCTGTGACCACTTGTTTCCAAACTCAGTCATAGGTTCATATTTTGTTATAGGTTTTTAGAAAACAGTACTATCCTTTAAATAAGATAAATAGGTTACGTTTACAGCCGAGAAAAACTACTAACAAAGCTGAACATATTAACCTTAGTGCAATGCCTTTCTTTAAGCAAGAAACTAAGTTAGATATCTTCATCACAGCAGGCTGATAACCTTTGCCATTATTATAATATTGTGCGTCCAGGTGAACTCCTTCAACAAACATGACGAGTTACAATTACACTGTGTACAATTTATATTGGAAGTTCAGCTAGGTCAAGCCAATCACCTACTTAGCATTAACAGATTCAGACTGAAAAGGAAAAGTATATTATGAATGTATTAATGACTTCACGAATGCCACTTAATGATATTTCTTCTCTGTACTTGCTGACAGCAGGTGCTACTTTTATCGCACACACCAAAAAAGAGGGGCATGCTTATACAAATTAATGCATCATACCTTATGCATAGACTACAAGGATAATTTATTTGTCTTATGTATTGGATGAGCTGTAACAATATAACAGGATAATATACCCTGTCTGTCAATGTTATCTATGCAAATTCTCCACACCAGTAGCAGGTGAAGTGTTTGATAATTATCAGAGTGCAACTTTCTCCTTGATTATTGCATTTACAGCCTGGACAAATACTGACCGTTTCCTTCATATTCAATTCTAATACTTTCCGCCCATACACATCTCAACAACATCGACATTTAAATGTGCATTTGAGTGTTTGCTTTTTTAATTTTAAGAAAATGTTGCATGGCAATCACAGGACATAAGCTTGAATTCCCGTTGAAAACCACTTTCTGCATTACAGTAACAGCATTCCCTGCTTAATTGGCGGTGCGGTCTAGAACTTCGGCAGTCCTTCAGGGTCGGGCCAGAAGCTATGTTTCAGGGTCGTGTTAACGTACCACTCCCAGACGCTTCAGGCCTGCTCCTTGTCAACCTTCCACAGTTGTTCTTTGACTTCTGTGGGCAGGGTGTTGACAAGATCCTCCTCCACCACAAGGCCAGTCCTCTTCAGCTGCTTGCACTCACCCAGCTCAACAGGCAGACACTCCAGTCGGTTTCCTCTGAGCTCCAGCTGGGTCAGCCCGGTCAGCTCCCCAAAGCGTGAGGGCAGCGACTGCAGGCAATTGTTTCCCAAGTTCAGAGTGCGGAGCTTCTTGCACTGGAACAACTCATTGGGCAGGGTCTCGATCTTGGTAGTAGAGAAAAAAAAAAAAAAAGTTACTAAATGATCTGCTTTGAAACGTTATTCAAATGTCTAAAACAATTGCTTTGACTTTTATGATTTTATGATTTAGCAAAACTATGCATTAAAATGTGTTTACTTAATGTAATCTACCAAAATACACTCACTCTGTTCGCAGTCACAGCCAAGTATTGAAGATTCTGGAGGAACCCGATGTCAGCTGGGATGTAGGTTAGGTTGTTATGGCTGAGGTCCAAGAAGCGCAGCTTGCGGCAATAAAATAATTGACTGGGGATCTTCTCAATCTTATTCCTATTCAGGTAGAGTCTTTCCATGTTGGTTAAAGTGCCAATCTGGATAGGAATGTAGGCGATCTGGTTATACCAGAGTTTAAGACAGACAAGCCTATGCAGATGCTGGAAACTAATTATTTCCTCAATGGTCTTCAGGTTGTTGTCCTTCAGGTCAATCTCCTGCAGGTTGTGCAGGCTGAAGATGGAGTGGGGAATGCGTTCAAGATCACAGCGAATAAGCTCCAGCTCAGTCAGGTTCACCATCTTCTTCAGACTGTTGAGGACCATCAACTTGGTGCCCTCATTGTTGATGGACAGCTTCTGGAGGTGAAGGCCAACATCAGTCACCACCTGAGGTAACTTGGTCAAGTTGCTCTTCAGTCTGAGAACCTTAAGCCTCTTGAGTTCCCGTAGTCCATCGATGACAATGTAACGGTTGTTCTCTGCACTTAGGTTCCCTGTTAAGTGCAGCTCGCTTAAGTTCTTCAAGCTGTAAATCCACAGTGGGATTTCTTTGATGTCTGTGAACTTAATGTGGAGGGACTTCAGGTTTTCCCGCAGAAAAGCCAACGCCGGGGCTTCAATCTTGGCAGGCGTATGGTACAGCCACATCTCTCGCAGGTTAACTAGCTGAGCAATAATCGGGGGGATGGTTATGTCCGGGATGAGCTCCAGTTTAAGGACCTCCAGTTCTGCCAGGTCAAAGACCGTGTCCGGGATCCCGCTAAGCATGAACAGGTGCAGCTCTAGTTTCTCCTGGGAATTCTTGGTTATTCTCTGCCGCAGCTTGTCCAGCGTCCATTCGTTGTTGAGGTTCAACTGCCGCAGCTTGTTCTCACTCACCTCTGAGAGGAAGACTGCAAATCGCTTGGAGTATAGCGGATCGTATTGGTCGATCATATGCAACATAAAAGCAAAGTCGTTCTTCACGTCTGGTATGTCACTATAGCTGCTTTCTTCACGAATTGACTCAAAGGAGTATTTCTTTAGAGAGCGCCTCAGCATCCAGCAAAGAGTGTACATGCAGATCAAACCATAAACCACAACTAGACTTATGTAAAAGCAGGCCAGAATTTTAAAAAGTGTAGCCAATGGATGAGCACACCGGTACATGGTGTAACCTGTGAGACTTTCTATATCCACCACACAGTCCATGCTGAACTGAATATCGTGCACGTAATACCCTGCATAGGAGATTATGAAAAGAAACTTGAGTACTTTGATAATAGTCTGCCTAATGTAGAGTCTGTAGACAATATCTCCTTCTTCAACATGTATGCGGAACTTCTTCACTTTTTCAAACAGGGCCTTTGCCTGTTCTCCCTCCTTCTTGTCTAAAACACCCGTTTCGGTTCGGTCAACAATGCCCTGCTCAAGGCGTGATTTTGTACTATGAAGCATCGGAACACTAGCTTCTACATCCTCGCTAACAACAGATGCTTTATGATAATCCATAGAGCCATTCATCTTCAATGGTTTTGGATCGCTCTCCTCCACTACAGTTTCAGAGAGCGCTCTGGTGGTCCAAGGGGAGTCAAAGCACTTCAGTAGGATGGACACAAAGTGCTCCAGTTTGGAACTAGTCCGCGGGAACTTGAACCAGAAGTTACTGCAGGCCAGAAAGATGAGCGTATGCAACAAGACCAAGTAAGGAAAGTACTTGGCGAACCAGTGCAGCCTGTTCTCATAGCACACAGCGTCCACATAGTTGTACTGATATCTGTCCAGCTCATACTGAATGCCTGTAGGCTCCAGGAGCAGTGGGGCTGAGACACTGGCATTGAAGTACTTCTGGCAGGTCTGGTTGACCACCCACTTGCAGGGCAGGCAGATCATCTTGTCTTGCGTGACCTGCAGTGTGCCCCCAAATACTGAGATCATAAGCATTACAATGGAAATGTAGTCTGTGAACACGTCCCACCATGGTTTCAAGATGCGGTATGCAGGTTGGCAGTCAACAAAGTATCGCAACTCAGTGATGGGGATCATGGTTTACCTGTAAAAATAAAAAGTGCATTATCGTTCTTGCTCCACTTTGAGGATGAGCAACTAGAAGAGTGATATGACGTCAAGCTCATCACGGGGTCAACCAAATAACATTACAGCACGAGTACAGGATTTTTACCCTCAGGCTTAGTGACTTTACTGGTGAACAAGAAAAAGGGTGGATTTAACTAGCTAACGTTAAATAAGATAGATTTTACAGTGTTACAGCCACCCATATTTTGGTGTCCGTATTGTTTGTATTGTGTATGGGTATTTTGTCTTCCCTTCTGTTTTTTCCCTTCGCTATTCCCTTCATTCAGATCTGCCGCCTGCTTTTCGTTGGTTTCCTCCCCCTCTTCACACACCATCAGCCATCCTTTGACGGACCAATCAGCTAACTATCTGTCTACTTTTAAACCCTTCTCCCCGGCAGTCTCGTTAGAGTGAGATAGTTTTCGTATTTTGTGTTTGGTTAGTTGTGTTTAGAGCCCGCTCTCATTTGATAAGGTTTGTCTTTTGGTGTTCTGTCTATTCTGTTTGTTAGTGGGTTTGTCCCCTGTGTCAGTTGTCTGTTCGTTTATTTGTTAGTGTGTCGCTAACTAGATATCTGTTTGTACTTCCCCATTTGATCCTTCGTTAGTTTCTGTATTAGATATAGATTTTGTTTGGTTTTCCCGTAGCCCTTTTTCTCCTGTATAATATACAGCGTTTATTTTGTTCTTTACCCTTTCCTCCGTATAACCAGTACTCTGTACTTTTGTTTCTTTCATTTGGCACCATTCGTATAGTTGTGTTTATGTTGTCCCCCCTTAATAAATACATATTCATTTTACACTCTTGGTTTGTGTATTTTGTGTCTACATTTAACCACCACCACACTACCCTGGAAAGTGTTCGATCCTTCAGTGCCCTAGATCAGCCCTATAGCTGAAGGGTCATAATTAGTGTCCGAAATTAACTTTTTGACTCACCGACCAAGGGGACTGGAAGATGATAAAATCCACCGGCCAATCATATTTTTTACCGGCCAAAATAATACATGTAATTTTTGTGTCACATATACATTAGTTAGTCAACAGTTAATCAATTCCAGATATAATAGCCTACTTTTACTGTAGCCAGCATCTTACAACGTCTACTGTCACTGCTGTTTGGTCATTAATGATGGGTCTGCGATATGATATGACGTTTATATATCGATTTCACATGAACCAGCAAGCTACAGTTCAAAGACAAACTGTCACGACGTAGCTTGAATTCAGCTTCTGTTTTCAGTAAGCTTGGCATTGGCCCCCTCCTCAACCACATAACCATTCATAAATGTACCTAAACAAATCCAAAAGCACATTGTTTAATTATGTCGCGGCAACGGCAGTATTGGCATTGCTGATATTATGTTCGCATAAAGAAAAGATAACTATTAGGGGCTAACCGTAAACGTTCACCTTTGTTATGATCGCAAAGAACTTACTCGTCGGGGAAAATGATAAAGTCGCTCGTAACTTTCAACAAGTAGTCACAGAGCCCTAATGTCAACTTTATACAAGTGGAATTTGGAATTGGAATACGGCAATTTTCGCCGAATGAGCCGGTAGCTAGAAGCAGACCGGTGGCAAGTGATTGTTCAGAGTTCACGGTAGGTTCAATTATGGGTTTAATAAAAGGACGCAGTGGGCAGAGTATAGCGTGAGCCTGTGAGTGTGTGTATGTGTGTCAAAGTTAACCCCGACACAGAGCAGAGGATAGTAACAGCGCAAACTCAAATTACACCAACGAGGTAGGCTAAAGAATTTCCGTTTTATTCCCGACTTTATAGCTTTTTTTATGCCAGTTTGGTACAAACATTTACCCGCCAGCGTGGCGAGTAGCCTTCCTTGATTTACTCGCCAGACAGAAAATCTACCCGTATGTGGCGAGTGGCGGGTGTTAATGTCGGACCCTGGTCATAACATAGTTAAAATAAACATTCGCAGTGTATTTTTTATGCATGTTGCTGCTCATGGCCAACTATTATTCTGGAAATAATGTTTTAGCTGTTGTTCAATTTAACGTTAGCGATCTCTGAATTATTAAATTGTACGTCACTTCAACAGACGTTGGTAAAATAGGCTACTTGTAATAAAATAATACATAATATAAACGTTATGCATTAAAATACTCTTGATTTAATTTTTGTTGGTTCAAATATTTCTAAAGAAAGGTGTCGGATGTCGACAGGAAGATAGTCAGGTATCACTACTTTTAGCACGGTATAGGAGGCTAAAGGTTCTTAGGCCCCAAAGGTCTGAAGGGAAAGAAATATGTAACATTAGTGGTGGCTACTACAATTTTTGACTGTTCTTACTGGTTGCTTGAAAAATATGTGATGTGAGATCATAATTATTTAACGTAACAACCTTATTTGACAAGTACAGAGGCAGGAGTAGTGGAAGCAAGTGGAGCAGGAGAGCAGAGTAAAGCAGGAGAGAGTGGAGGGGGAGATGCGAGTGGAAGAGGACAGGCGAGTGGAGTTGGAGGAGGAGAGGCAAGTGGAGTTGGACAGAGGAGAGGTGAGTGGAGTTGAACAGAGGAGAGGAGAGTGAAGGAGGAGGGGCAACAAAGAAGACAACAAAGCACAGGCAAATCAGGCTGGAACCCTAAATGGGTAGCCAAAGCAAGGTTGGCTCGCACTGATCATGGGGAGTATTCAGCATTACACTATATCATGCAATCCAGTACATTGAACAGGGCTCGACAATAAGGCCTGATCGGGCAAGTGATAAAACCAAAATATATTTAATAAAATTCAGAATGTTGTTGACGCACTATCATAAAGGACGTCGTTCTCTGGCACACAGCCTGCTCCTTCCCCTTGCATCTGAGAATATTGGAACGCGCCGATTTTTAATATTCCAGAATTGACAAGATGGTGATGCGTAGCTGTCAATGTTATCGTATCACAGGCGCAAAAATGGCGACGGGTAAAGACCAAATTCATTAGCTAAAGCGCAAGCGATCATTTAAATGATCTTGGAAACATGAGTTTAGTTGGAGGAGTTCTGCCTACATCCTCTATGTTGCGCAATTTGCCACAAGTTTGAGGGCAAGGCGGATAAAACAGTGTCGTTCCCAAAAACTTTGGAGTGCCATAAAGACCTGCCACAGCATCTCGCATTTGTATCAGTACTGTTGGCGTCGTCATCCGCAACCAGAGCTGCAAAAGTTGAAGGAACGTTAGCTAGCTAGCTATGTTGCCTCAATGCAGATATGAGGTTGTCAAATAAGGATCAATGTTACGAGAGAGAGGAACGAGAGATCGTCATGTGCGCGTGCCTGTGCTTTGCCTACTAACTAGGGTGGAAAATAATGTAGCCTACTGTATGAGGTATTCTCTGTAGTTTTTGTTATTTCTAAATTTGTTGTCAACAGACATGCTAAGGTAACGTGTCACAGAAATGGGAAGAAAAACGGGAGTATTATTATTCTGTACATTTTGTAACGTTAGTAGGCTAGTACAAGTATTACATCATATTTGGCTGTCGTAAGTGATTTAAGTAGCAAAAGACAATCTACCTTTGCATTTCTTTTTCATTATTCAATCAATTATATTGATATCTTTCTATTCCCACAATTAATCTAACTGTAAATACAGTTGCAGCCACATGCCATTAAGATGTAAATGTACATATGTTTAAGTCATGAAGAAAAAACTGTTTTGTTTGCAGTGGTATCATGATATTACTCGGTATCGTGACACTTTTACTGGGGGTGGGCTTAGGCCTTGTCAACTTCAGTACCACTCTATAAATGTGGTATCCTATGATTTATAAACTAGGGATGGACATTTTAGACCATATCCCTATTCGAATATTCTATCAAAAATATTTCGGGTAATCGATTAACCGAAATGAAAAGATATGGTGAAAAAAAAAAGATTTTTTTTTTTGTTATAGTGCACTTGTAATGCAGCCTGAAGGGCTTCCGTGAGCTGGCCTTCGCTAAACAAACATATTCCTTTTCCAATTTCAGAACATTTCTTACTCTGACACATTTGGACCGATTTTCCGGAGAGTCAGCGTGTTAAAGCGTATGTGTTTGTATCGGTGATCCAGCGCACTAGCATAGAGCATTCTCGTGCCTTCAGTTGGTGCGCTGCCTGCAAGTTTAAACAACTTGATGTGGAAAGCAGGGAAAATGTATCTAACACGTTGCAATTGTCCTTTTTCTTTCTACATATTTCAATGGTATGGGTTTATACCTTTATACATTATAAACAGTATGTAATCAAAATAGCTAATGGATAATATTTAAATTAACTTTAGGCAAAAATATAAATAACTGCAACTATACTCGAATACCCACATCATTTCGAATAATCGAATATTCGAACAACCATGCCCATCCCTATTATAAACAAAGGTGGCTGAATGAATTTTGATTAAATGTGGTCAGTGGCATACAGGGAATTCTATTAAGATTCATTCACAGATTTGGATTTGCATTTGTATGGTTTCAATGATTAAAGATCATAAAAATGTACTTTAGTGTTTGTTATTTGATAACCGCTAATGAATAAAACTTTGTTTTATCCAAGTAAAAATTTACTTCGGGCAAGCAGATTTCTGATCCACTTGCCCAACCGGGTAAGTAAAAAAAAAAAAACTTAACGTTGAGCCCTGTTGAACTATGACGAATATGCCACTTTGTTCTGCCGCTTATGTCAACAACATATGCAGGCACCAAAAAGGGGAGTGGCCAAGCGACCATTTATAGAGATAGGCTGCCAACTCTACAGAGTTGACTATTTAGACAACTAAATGGCAACAGAACACGACACAGTGTGAAGTCACACACCTTACTGGCTCAAGGTGAAGTTCCTTCAATTAGATATCATAATTGGAAGTTATTTTAATGATAGTTGTCTCAGGTAAAACCTGCTGTTCGTTGCAAAAACCATAAAAAATAAGATATTTGTAACTGCGTTGCATAGGTTCCTTAGGTCTGGCTGCCTTTGAAACAGTGATAATTCTAGAGCAGGGGCTGAACGATTTGGGGAAAATATCTAATTGCGATTTTTCTGACAGATATTGCGATTGCGATTTGATTTACGATATTTATATTTTTTAAAGTAAAGCTTCAGTTCAATATTCACTGTGAAATATATTTAAAAAGTGATGGAGCATTACCACCTGAGATCCCATCCAAATATTACCTGCACTATATTTTAGAGCAAGGATGAGAATAAAAAACATTTATAACTTTTTTTATATTGGCATATAACATAGAACAATCAAACAGAAGAATTATCTCAAAAGCTGTCACTGTTAAGTAAGTTAAATAAAGTAATAAAACAAATCTAGAAAATAGGACCTTTCTGTAAACGTTCTCCTGCCTGAAACATTGGCTGCCTGCGCAAGGTGAAAGAGAGGGAGCGAAGGAGAGAGAGCTGCCCGCTCTAACCTGCAATTTCTCTGAGCAGAATGCATGGGAATAAATGACAGCTTAATAGATTTGTATAGATTTCTCAAGTTTTTCTTGATGGTCTGAATAGGTAGCTAGATTTGTCGATATTTGCCTTTTAGAAATAAAGACAGTTGGAGGGTCTGAAAATTTGTTAAATGTAACGAAAGACGCTAAATTGACAACACTTTCTTTCCTTGGGTTTCGAGTCCTTGTTGGTGGGCATATACGTAGTCGCATTAGACCACTTCTGATTGGTGAGCATGACTTGGACATGAACAGCACAGCACTTCTGATTGGTGAGCAAGACTGTCACGAGGATGGCATGCGTTCATATTAGCATTGACTGTTTCAACCCCGATTAGACGAGCTAACTTAAATCGCTAATTGCATTGAATCAAATCGCGATTTCGATTTGAAATCGATTAATCGTTCAGCCCTATAGAGCAGTGGTTCTCAACCTGTGGGTCTCTGAGATAATTGCTGGGGGTCGCCAGATGATTGTGAGATAGACTGGAAACTGTTTTTTACTTTCGACCGCCTGTACAAGTGATTTGATCTGTCTTGGCATATATTTTATTTAATGTGTGAGAGTCAAAGTCCGCCTGCACTTGAGTTTGGATTGGACACATACACGCAGCACGCGCACACACAAACAAAATAATTTTGGCGCTCGTGCCACACTTGCTTATAACCGATTAGTTGCTAGCTACATGTGGCACAGCTATGGAGAGATGGCTTCTCAGAAAACCTATTCCAGCTCAAGACTCAAGCCAAAACAAGGTGTCTCAATGTGGGTCCCCTGATAAGTCAGCAGCACCAACTGCAAAATGCAAGGCAATAGAGCCCAAAGCTCCCCACTAGTTTCGGAAATATCAGCCTGAATTTCTGCAATATGGATTCACATGCATAGCCAAAAATAACGTGGATTATCTTCAGTGTGTTATTTGTTCAGATGTGCTTGCACGTGAAAGCTTAAAACCAGTTAAACTTAAGAGACATTTGGAAACGATCTCTCACATCAACAACACTTAGTTTTTCAACGCAAGGAGGGAGAACTACGGATTCAAAAGAGAGTGGCGAGTGAGTATGCTACAATCCCCGCAAAGGCCATGGCAGCTTCCTTTGAAGTGGTGTATCTTGTGGCTCAATTAAAAAAACCTCACATTATTGCCGACAGCCTCATCCGGCCTGCAGCCATTGCAATGACCAGGGCTATGCATGATGAAAAAATAGCTGTCACGCTTGAGACTATTCCGTTGGCAAATAACACAATGGGGCGGCGTATTCATGAAATGTATCTTGTGGCTCAATTAAAAAAACCTCACATTATTGCCGACAGCCTCATCCGGCCCGCAGCCATTGCAATGACTAGGGCTATGCATGGTGAAAAAATAGCTGTCACGCTTGAGACTATTCCGTTGTCAAATGACACAATGGGGCGGCGTATTCATGAAATAGCAAACGACATTAAAAACCAACTCATGGACAGACTGAAGAAAATTGGAAGATTTTCACTGCAAACGGACAAATCTACAGATGTGTCAGGTGATGCAAAGCTGCAATGGAAAAATGCACGAGGATTTGTTGTTTTGCACGCCGCTGGAGGGGACTTGCACTGGTCGGGACATTTTTAACAAACTGGACGGTGAACTGCGCGAGGAGGGACTAAGTTGTGAAAACTGTGTCACCGTGCGTACAGATGGAGCTGGCGCTATGCAGGGAACAAGAAAGGGACTAAAAGGGCTGTGTTTTGGAAGTTGCTCCGCATGTAAAATGTTCACATTGCGCTATTCACAGAGAGGCCCTGGCTAGCAAGAACCTCGGACCAGAACTGCACAGTGTTCTCCAAACTGCAGTAAAAATTGTGAACTTAATAAAATCCCGGCCACTGAGAACCAGACTGTTCGCCACACTCTGTCATGAAATGGGATCCGACCGTGAGTCACTACTGTTTCACACAGAGGTCAGATGGCTTTCTCGGGGGAAAGTATTGACCAGACTGATTGAACTGCGTGAAGAAGTCCGCATCTTCCTCTCGGACTGTGGTTCTTCCCTCGCTGACCATCTGACTGAGACAAAGTGGGT
>JAPMUY010001718.1:0-19170 GCA_026901105.3 Galaxias olidus | reverse complement strand
TGAACTAACTCTTCTGAAACCATAAAACCAAATTACCTCAAAATCGCTGTATATCATCCTCAGATGGTCTACTTTACACACAAAACCAAGCTTGGCGATACAGTCATAATTGAGCTGACACTGCACCAAAATGCATTTCTGTAAGTTATTAAATAGTAGTAGCAAGTATTAGCGCGTTAACACAATTTGTTTTAACGCCACTAGTAGTTTTTTTTTTACCTCATACTCTCTCCACATTGCAGTGGACACAGTGTCGGATCCGCCCTCAAGTGGCAATGGGAGGGAATCTTCTTGCAACCGTGACTGAGAACGTCTTGTTGAGTAACCTCATTCAAACATTGTCAGATTTGATTCTATGATTGTTGTTACCGAAAGATTCATAGGAATGCGTCAAGGAGCTACAATGTGACTTTTGTTGTGTGAGATGCGAGCAGTAGCGATATCACTGTGTAAATCTATAGCCTTTTATAATGATTATGTGAAGAGTTGTCAAATCAACATTGCAAAGCAGACATTTGTATGGTTTGGAACAACAAATTTGTCATATCAGACAAAGAGAGGTTTATACGTTCTTAGATTTGTTCTTAGGTGGATTACCCAATTTATTTTGGAGCTGGGGTTCATCACCGCGCATGGCAGACATCTTTGTACTAGAAGAAACATGACTAATCAACAAAATGTAGCGTCGGTCGTAACTCCCAGCATGCCTGGCGAGTAACTCTGTTTATTGTCATGGACAGTTGGTTCTTAATATTTCCTTGTTATCATGTTTTTATCATGTTTATGTAAAGAGTAATGAAGTGCTGTAAACGCAGATATTGGTTTGTACTTTTGTTAGATGTGACACCGTGACTGTGTGTGGTGTCTCTGTGAATAACCTCAGAGCATGTCTCATATTACATGACCTTGCTGCTTGAATGATGACAAATAAATGGGTGAAGAGATGTGGGTCTGTTGTTCTTATCCAAGTCAATGGTGATGAGCTGTCTGAGTCTTATGAATGAGTTTCCTCATTTGAGTCAGTTCATGCGAACTACTTCAAACTAATTGAGTGTTTAAAACAATTAAAACTAAATGACAAGAAACCTCTTGAGACACAGTACATGAACAGTCTAATTTTGCTCTCTAGGATACTGAAGGTGGGGTAGGTTGGTGGTTGTGCAACCTCCTCCATTTGCTGAGAGTTCTATGACCATTCCAGCCAAATTTCTGTCTTTTTATCATCTTTTTCTTTATGTATTCTTTTTGTGTTTTTATAATATTATAATGTTTATTTTTAAATTTTTCTGTAATTATTTTTACATAGCCGGCTGACGCATATACTGCTTGCAGTTATATTTAGAACTGTTGTTGCTCTCTGTCCGTTATCCCTGTTTCTGTTTAATTGTTTATTTCTATCATGTTTTCTATATATTGTGAAACATCTTTGGGTTTCAGAAAAGCGCTATAAAAATAAAATGAATTGTTATTATTATATTGCCTATACTTTTTTTTTTGGCCAGCTTTCATTCCTGCTTTTGGCAGCAAAAAGGCGCATTGCTTTTAGCCTGGATAATATGTTTTTTAATTCTTCATATTTGTTTAATATTATAGTTTCCTCATCTTGTGTGAAATATGTGACTTGTCCATGTTTACGATTGGTCATATGGTGCAAACTCCACCCCTTTAATGTGAACGTGCGCATAGCTAGATTGAGTGAACCTGGGTTGATTTACCGAGTTGATAACCACTTTCGTGTGATTGCGGTTGTTAGGGGTAGTGAACCCAGATAACGAAAAGATATCGTGTGTTGAACGTGCTTGAATAGGCTTCTGGTGACTGCACTGGCCACTCCATTGTAGACAGAATACCAGCTGACTGCTTCTTCCCTAAATAATTCTTGCATAGTTTGGAGATTTGCTTTGGGTCATTGTCCTGTTGTAGGAGGAAACCGGATCAAATCATGTGCCATACACAGGGTATGGCATAGTGTTGCAAACTGGAGTGATAACCTTCCTTATTCAATATCTCTTTTACCTTGTACAAATATCCTACTTCACCAGCACCAAAGAACCCATAGACCATCCCATTTTTGCCACCATGCTTGACAGGAGTCTAGCGCTCCTCCAGCATTTTTTCAGTTTTTATGCATCTCACAAATGTTCTTCACTGTGTTCCAAACACCTCAAACTTAGATTACTCTATAGTCAATAACACTTTATTCCAATCTTCCTCTGTCCAATGTCTGTGTTCTTTTCTCCATCTAAATATTTCCTTATTTAGAGAAATAGACATGGCCTTTTCTTTGCTACTCTGCCTACAAGGCCAGCATACAGGAGTCGCCTCATCACTGTTGACATTGAGACTTGTGTTGTGCGGCTACCATTTAATTAAGCTGTAAGGCCACATAACATTTTTAAATTGCGTACTCTTGCAAAATTGTTCTTTCAACTTTTCTACTTGGTTGTGCTGGCTCTGAAATATGCTAAACTGACTTGAAATTTGTAAAATAAAAATAGCATTTGTTACATTGGGAATTTTTATTTAATTTGTTTTAATCACATGACCTGGGATTTGGCTGATACCCGTGAAATGGTGCTTGCAGCTTCAATTATTATTACTATTATAAAGAATTTAGAAATTTACTCATTTAGAATTCTACTAATTTCACATATTTACAGTGGCTTGCAAAAGTATTCAACCCCTTTTTGAAATTGATCAGATTTGTCTGGATACTGGATTTGTCATGATACAAATTTTTCCAGTCAGTATTTTTATAGAAAACTCATATGCTCTAACAGTAAAATGTTCAATGCCAAAATGAATTATCCGTTATTTTGTAATCTTTTAAATAAAATCAAAAACTGAAAAATTCAGCTTGCATAAGTATTCAACCCCCTACTCATTAGCATTTGGTAGAGCCACCTTTTGCTGTAATACCAGCCTTAAGTCTTTTGGGGTAATTATTTTCTAGCTTTGCACTCTGTTCAGGAGTGATTTTTGCCCATTCTTCTTGGCAGATATGCTCCAGGTTGTTCAGGTTGGTTGGATGATGCTTGTGGACCGCAACTTTCAATCAATGCCACAGATTCTCAAAGGGGAGATTGAGATCTGGACTTTGACTTTGCCACTGTAGGACGTTAACCTTTTTGTTGTTTAGCCACTCCTGTCCTGCTTTGGCCTTGTGCGTGGGATCATTGTCCTGCTGAAAGGTCATGTTTCACCCAAGTTTCAGTTTTTTTAGCAGACTGAAGCAGGTTCTCATGCAGTATCTCCCTTTTATTTTGCTCCATCCATTCTTTCTTCAATTTTTACATGATGCCCAGTCCCTGCTGATGAAAAGCATCCCCGCAGCATGATGCTGCCACCACCAACAGTGCACACAGGGATATCCAAACACCTGGATATATTTTTTACCCTTTTGCTAATTTGTGCATGTCTATTACTTCATCTCTAACCTCTCTAGAATGCTCTTTAAAGAAAATTCTAACATTAAACTAATGTGACTTTAAAATAATTAATTTTGAGGGTCAGTCTTTTGAAATAAAATAAAAATATTAAAAGAACAAAATATCAATGTATTATTTGTAATCCAGACAAATCTGATAAGTTTCAAGGGGGTTGAATACTTTCGCAAGCCACAGTACATATACATGTACGTATCCCCCATTATCAACCAGTTCCATGGTTGCTATGGCACCCTTGCAGGTAGTGGAGCTCGTCTTTAGTTCTTATTTTTTTAGGACTTTTTGGTATAGGTAACTAATGTTTAATTCCTCATGTAATATACTCTACCTAGCACTTTATTAGGAACACTAAACCAATACTGGGTTGGGCTCCCTTTGCTCTCAAAACAGTCACAATTCTTTGTGGCATTGATTCCACAAGATGTTGGAAACATTCCTTTGAGATTCTGGTTCATGCATTCCTGCAGATTTTTCAGGTGTACTTTCAAGCTGTGACTCTTCTGTTTTACCACATCCCAAAGGTGTTCTGTTTTCCGGTGACTCGGAAGGGACACTGAAAAACACTGAACTCATTGTCATGTTAATTAAACCAGTTTGAGACTAGTTTTGCTTTGGGACATGGTGCATTATCATGCTGGAAGTAGCTCTTACAAGATGGGTAAATTATGACCATGAAGGGCTGCACATGGTCAGCAAAAATACAAAAATTTCCACTCTTCAACTATCCAGCGTTGGTGAGTCTGTGCCCACTGCAGCCTCAGGTTTCTGTTCTTCTTGTCTGACACAAGAAGAACCCGACGTAGCCCATCCGCCTCAGTGTTCGATGTGTTGTGCATTCTGAGGTGCATTTCTAAGTTACTATAGCCGTTTTGTCAGCTTACTGGATGTGTTTTTTGTTTTCACTGTACCATTCTGAGGAAACTCTAGAAACGGATATGCGTTAAAATCCCAGGAAAGTACTCAAACCAGCCCATCTGGCACCAACAATCATGACACAGTCAAAATAACTGAGACTACATTTTGCTGGCCTGTATCTGCATGACTTTATGCATTGTGCTGCTGTCATACAATTGGCTGATTAGATAATTGCATGAATGAGTAGGAGTACAGGTGTTCCCAATAAAGTTCTTGGTGAGTGTATGTTTATAAAACTTTTTTTTTGTTACCAAATCGTATTGGATCATAACACATTTGTATTATTGTTTTATTTTACATTTTGTTTTAGTTTATATTTTGTTGTTTTATTAAATGTTTGATTAAGAGCCCTTTTAAACAGGGTACTACTGCAAAAGAGACTTAGGTTGCGTACCATTACCCATACTAGAATACTATATAGTAAGCCAGAAAAATATTTAGTATGTCCCAATACATAGTATGTCAAATGTAGTAAGCCAAAAAATACCAGGATGTCCTACTACATCCGGTCGCATTTTACAGTATCCTAGCCAACATACTTTTCTGACCCAGAATACTCCATTTTCAAATTTGGTGCTACAGACTGCGACGGATGATATGACAAAGTAGTATGTCCCTATTGTGCCTACTTTCAGCAAAAGTATGTACTTTGTAAGGGCAGCTGCAGTACCTACTAAAAGAAAAAAATTGTAGTATGCAATTTGAGACGCCGCATTAGTCTACGTACAAATTATTTTTTTTGCTTTGGAAAGTTCCTAGCTGGGTGAAATCACCCGTAAGTATCTAAGTGGCAGCCATGATAACTGCTGGTCGAAATTCTCTAAGTGCTGTCGTGTCCCGCAGTTCTGAGAGACGACAGGACTAGAGGAATAAGCGATAGCAAGCTTTAATCAATAAAGTAATCAATACAGAATAATAATGTCCAGAATAAAATGATAACAAAATACGATGATATCAGAAGATATCATCGGGTGGCACACACACCGCCCCAGTATACCGAATGCCACCACCTGGGAGGGGTGCGCCCTCCTTTTATACAGTGGTACAATCCAAGATAAGACAACTGGATGGAGAGATGTCATTGGTTTAGACTTTCGACCCTCCCTTTTTGGTGCGCAGGCTCAGTCCTAAGCCTCTAGGCACTCCAGATGGGACCAGTCCCGAGTGCGCTGTAAGGGAGGGGGAGAGAGTCTACAGAGATGGTAACAATGACCATTGACAGACCTTGAACAGATTATAATGTGTAGGATTGTCCTTTTAATACAAAGCACACAATATATGTAATTAAGTGGTCTAATACACAGCATATAATACATGTAACTAAATGGTTTAATACACAGCATATAATACATGTAACTAAATGGTTTAACCTTAACAGTGCTAAAGAAATGTGCTTCGTTGCTCTCTGACTTGGGTACTTTAGCATAGGAAACACTGGACCATCCTTTACGAAAGAAAAGAAGAAAATGCCGCCCTAAAATTCCTTGTGGCATCAACATTTAAAGTGATACACATTCAACCGTTCACAAAACGATCGGCATGACCGACAAAAGATGCAAATCATACAGCCTATAGTTTTTTATTAAGCATTTTCCATCTTATGCCCTAACTTGCTAATATGCTTAAATGCTTATATGTTTTCAACTGTCAACATGTTTGCAACGAATGACTGTATCATAGTAGATTTGTATGCCTAACATGTTATGCATAACTTGCATACATTTAACAATTAGGCTATTTAATAAAATCATATTAATTGGGATTCATGGCGATAAATAGGAGTTCACATGGGGATGAGGAAGTGAGCAACTATTCTCAATGAGACATCTATTTTGTTTCCCTTTTGTGGCAGGTAGCCTACGTATATTTCCTTAACCTCATGACATTTTCCCTCTGGGCTAAGGAAAGGTACATAGTGAAAGTCAAAAGGACGTACCTTATTAGACTAATTGAATCCAACCAAAATCTCATTCAGTCGACCTGTATAACTAAATGAAATATGATAATAAACTGCATTTTAAATCAAATTTAAAAAAATAGGACTTATTTGCATCATTGTCCACTGGATGGCATCATAGGACAGAAAACTAAGTCAACATCACATTGAAATAACCAGCATAGACCTCGAAACGGCAATATGTAATATTACTTGATCACAGCAACCTAAATCTATAATTGATTAATTTGCTTATTGCACACTGGAACAAGAGCTGTCAGTGAATGACACAAAATATATTGTATAACAAAAGCCATAAATCATCAGAAGAATAAAGTGTGTTGATGTCAATCTTATCCGTTGCACTTGAATGCCTCTTATAGTAAGGTGTAGCTACAATGAGGAAAGTTAAATAGTCAGTTACTTAAGTGGAGACTGGCAAACCTCAACCCTGGATTTCTGAATGCATGTTTGTCTGTATGTATAGGGTTAAGGCAATTTCATCAAATGGCCAAAACCTTGTGTTACAGCTTTTTCCAATTGCTAACACACTTGTTGCGGAATTTGGCTCGCTTTGTCAAAACTCTAAACACAAACCACATAACATACAACACTTGGAGCCAAAC
The DNA here is from genome assembly GCA_026901105.3 of Galaxias olidus. Classification (NCBI taxonomy): domain Eukaryota; kingdom Metazoa; phylum Chordata; class Actinopteri; order Galaxiiformes; family Galaxiidae; genus Galaxias; species Galaxias olidus. Next base: position 12,247 of record JAPMUY010001718.1, on the reverse strand, counting down.
ATCTCACTTCTATGTAAAAAGGGTTGTTGACGTGACACTCCATTTTTGTGTTCACAGTGACAAATATAAATATAACTTGGTCGTATTTTCTTTCAATCTTAAAATTAATAAAAATGTCATTTGTTTCCAACAAATTCTTCTTAAATTCATGAAAAATCTAATTCAAGTATTTTGATATTTAGTTTGAAACTTGATTATTGTCCACTGGGGTGACTGTTCCCTATCTTCGAACTACTCTAATGAATTAAAGAAATAAGCACAAACTCATTAAATTACTTTTATACCTATGTCAACAATGTTTACTTTATGAAACTATAGGTTGGAAGTCTTCATATTCCGACTCTAAATCATTATGATGCATTACATTTCGTCTGGAAAATTGATGTCCACCTAGTGTGACACCAATCTATTAACATAAAACAGGCATTAATTAAGGCATCTGATTACTGAGAAGGGTCCTCACTCATCCAGGAAGTACAGAAGACATCACAGAGCACACAGTCCAATCAGAAGGTGAGATTTACTTCAGATATTTATCACAATTTTGCTATTTTCCAGCACAGTTAGAAATGGGACCAATCATGTAGTCCTTTTGTGAAGCAATAAACATGTTGATGTGAACATTTTTATACATTTATATTATTTGACTATAAAAAGTTCTGAAAACATTACACTGTGACATCGGAGTCATGGCTCTCTGTCGTATAAGTAGGCTGAAAAACGTGAAATAAAGATGTCCACTGGTGTGACAGCCTTGTCCTATAGTGTGACATGAAATCATTGTCACACCAGTGGAAATAGCTGTCACCCCATGTGACATATGCCACAAAAAGCCATTTAATTTAGAGGCATTTGATTAATTTAGTTTCATTAATTACGTTTTCACGCATAATGGGAAATTGTTCTCTGTAGTGGTAGCCGTATTTTTTGTCCAGTTTAGTGTTTTTTTATATATATTTCAGTATTGGAAGATAAAGCCAGTAAAACAATCACTATGTTTGATTTTGTCAGTTTGCGATCCAGCCAGGAAGTTTGAAAATCAGAACGATAATGACCAGTAAAGAGAGGACCAAAAAGTACAGGGAGTGGTTGAATGCAGATCCCGGGAAGAGAGAAGGAATCTTGAGAGACTCACAAAGTAAATTGAACAGGCAACAGAGAATTATTCAACTTTAAAACAGGTTCTGCACAGTTTCATAAATGCTTGCTTTACTCACAATGATTAAGAGTTTCTTGTGCATTTTTCTACAGATATCAAGAGAAAAGAGCACAAGAAGAGATTGTTACTCAACTTTCAGTGTGAAATCAGTGTCAGCACTGCAGTAGAAAGCAGCTTCAAGTGAAATGGAGAATGTCAAAAAGGAGAAGTAAGGGCAAGGAGCAAGGCTGTTGAGGCTGTACTTGACTCCAGTCACCTCAGAGTCATGATCATACTTCTGATCATGAAGATACGAATTGAAGTTCGATAATACAAATGCACAACCTCATCAACCTGAAAGTGTCCAGGACACCTACATTGATAGTCCCAGTGATGAGGAAGAGTACAATGTGGGAAGATTTATCACAGTCAAATATGACAATAAGCTATTTGTTGGCCAGGTCACTAAACTACATTTCAATAATGTAGAAGTGAACTGCATGGTTCAACACGAAGAGAGAAACATGTTCACGTGGCCTCTTGAGCCAGACTGCATTTTCTATAGCACAGACAAAATTGACAGTGCCATCTCAGAGCCAGAGCCCCACCAGCGTGCTCTGCAGCTCACCAAATATGACTGGCTGCTATTTAATAAGGTCTGAATGGACACCATTTCTAAAACACCTAAAATTGAATGTGGAGGGTTTTAAACTTTTAGCAAAAAAAAAATCTTTGTCTGTTTAGTTTGACCTAGGTATGTCACGAGAACCGATACTTCGGTACCAAGTCGATGCCAAAATTAAAAAAACGTGACGGTACTCGTTTTCTACGGTATCGAAGGTACCGGCTGCAGTTATGTAAGCAAACAAACACCACCAAAAAAACGTTGCTTTGGCTGTTCATTCCCGGCGCTGTGAAGCCCATTTTTTCCTAGCTATTCTCTAAGGTTAAAAGAACCCAGAGTAAACACCTGTAATGTTTCGTCGTGATTCTTAAAGTGTTTGGCTCAATCCATAATGGTTTTGCCTCCCCTGCTGTTAGCTACCGCAAACTCAAATCAAAAATCTGAAACGAACAAGTAGGCCTATAGATAGGCAATCGCAGCCTTGGCCAATGAGAAACAAAACAAACAGGAACAGTTTGCTTTCCCTTGAAGTATGCTGTGTCCTCACCTACTTCAAGAGAATGCAAACTTTTCCCGTGAATTAGCTGTAGTACACCCCAATGCAGCAGGGGAACATTTGACTCTCCTTGTGATCTCGCTGAAACATGCTATAAAATGTGCACGTATGTTTCTTTTTATAATGATATAAATAGGCCTCTTTTTTGTAAAGTTACTGGTGGTTTATTTTAAATATGTCTGGTGTTACTTTCCCGTCACGAGTCGTCCTGACTTTAGCCGGGAGAGCTCCGGGATAATTCGTCAGTTCAAATAGTGCCAGCCTTCTAAGCTTTTATACTGTATCTCGTTCACTCGTTTGCACCAGAACCACCACATTAGTTGAAAACAAAAGTAAACATACACCCCCCACGCTGCCACATCTTAAAGTATCAGGCTTAATCTTTTTGACCCATCATTAAAAGACTATTGTTTGTAATTAAAAACAATATTGCTTGTTTTAAATAATTTAATTGCCACTGTTCTTTTTTGTAATGTTTGCAATTGTTCATTCTTTTTTTATTTTGCTTGAAGGCTTCATGCCAGTAATGCTTAAAAAAAGGAGTGTATGTTGAAGTATATGGGATTTAATTTATAGTTTATTTTTTTTACCATGATATCGAATTGGGTATCGAGAATCGTGGAATTTCACTGGTATTGGTATCGACTACTAAATTTCTGGTATCGTGACATCCCTAGTTTGACCCACTGTTTAATGTGTATGGCCACTGCAAAGGTTTTGACAGCAGCTGTGAATTAATGGATTGATCTTGAAGAGTTTGAATCTCTATGTTGTTGTTGAATACAAAATTATATTGATATTTGTTCATCCTGTGTATTTATGTGTTATGTCATGGTGTTATGTCATGGTGTTATGATGGCTATTAGCCTAATTATTAGACCTATTTTTATGGCACTGTTGGTACTGAAAATGTAATTACATTTTATACCAAACATGGCTTGTTTTCTATGGTGTCCATTGGCGTGACATAATGTCCTGTGGTGTGACAAATATAAAAGTAATAAATAAAAGGTATTTTGATTAACCAATTCTTGAGAAATGTGTTCAGCTGAAGTGGGGGAAAACTTCATTATGCAGTAATCTAAAGATGGTTTATGCCATTAAAGTTTCATACAATTATAATAAATATATCCTGAACTTTCATAAAAACTCCCCAGGTCTACACCATTTAGTAATAGAATTGCATGTTTTTATATTCAAATTGGATACTATTGTTAAATGATAAATAATCAGAACAAATGTATCATTATTATGAATCAGATATTATCAATAGAAATGGTGTCACTCCAGAGGGCATTTTTTAGGACTACCACATTAAAAAGTTTGTAAAATGTGAAATAAGTAAGGAAACAGATCACATACAATTTTGAGTTACTCAGATTTAAAGGAATATGACTATGTTATTTTACATTGATTTCAGAAATATATTTTAACCACTTTGAATTAGAGTTCACGTCAACCACCCAAAAGTGAAACTTTGCCATCGAAACCTAGTTATCCTTTTTCAAAATGGTATTTTTGTCCCAAATGATACACACATGCACCATCTGAATGAACCATTGAAAGCACCAACAACACGCTGATGTGCTTTATACAAAACACTGCTGTCTTTAGTACTTTGTATAAACAAAGAAAATTTGAATTACAGCACAGTAATCAATACAATATGTTATTCTAATCTCACGGAAACAAAGATGATTACAAAAATGAAAATTACAGTGCAATGGTAAACAAATAATTGTAATGTAAGGGATTGTAAGGGATGGGGTGGATGGTGTTGTTTGTTTACTGACATTGGCCAGCTCCTGTTCTTGGGTGGACAGACGTTGCCTTTCACCCTCAGGAGGTTGTCTGGGAGTTCTGTAGAAAATGTAAGAATGTGATCTATGCAGTTGGATTGGTTATGTTTTACATACTGTACTGTCATACTGTGCACTGATACATAATGATGTACCATATTTCCGTGTGTAAACATCGAGAGATTTTCTTCAGAATATAAACTTTAAAGTTGGGGGGTTGACTTATACTCGGGATCGACCAATACAGGACATTTTTTAGGGCTAAATCTGTCCATGGTAAGTGAAGTTGGCGAATTATTGATTGATGATTACGGCATGTTATGAACAGAACATAGCAAACATCTGATGTTTATAATTCTGTTAATTGTTACTTGTTATGTGATTTGAATCCTTTATTATTTTATTAAAAGACATGTAATGAAACAAATTGTTTTTATTTAAGGTTAGTATTAATTATTAAGATAGTTAACGTAATAGTTTTTATCCCTCGGCCTATGCGAAGTTCTTAAATTTGTTGTTGTCCTATATGCTCTAGTCTAGAGAGAGACTCTCATCTAGGCCTAAACCATAAAAATATGTAAAAACCTATTAATCCTAAATTTTTATTGGCAAAGTCAGGGGTTGACTTATACACGAGGTTGACTTGTACACGCGCAAATACGGTACCTGCTTTTGTGTTAAGTTCAGTAACAACCCAAATGTAGTTCAACTATTCAGAATCTTAGTTTAATCCCACAACATATTTAAAAAATATACTTTAAAAAAAAAATGTTGCCTTTTGGTTTTCCTTGCTTATGATAAGGTGAAAAAGATGTTCTGTCCTGGTGACTGCTCTGTTAGTGCATGTGTTTTTGTCTCTCCTGCTCTACCACACATAAACTCCATTACAGGTTTTACAGCGATTATTTCCATAATGGGCCTGGCCACCATATCCTCTGCAGTAAATATTATCCTTCAATTACATTTATAGGGGAGCAGGACGTTAAATAAGGGGGAGGGGGGGGGGGGGGGTGTCAAATACATTTGATCAAAGGGGAGAGTGTGTGCATGGATGGGCAAGAGCCTGAATGAGAGAGAGTGAGTGTTATAGTGTGGTTGACCCTGACTAAAAGAGTCAAACAGACTGCTTGACCTCTTCGCTCTGCTGCCTCACCCTTGATCCATGATCTTTGACCCTGAATTCTGCTTCCTGCAGTCACCACGAACGTCTTTTCTCTCTACACTCAGCAGGTCCTTTTTTCATTCCGATCTGACATAAAGCTGCTCATCTACAGCGAACCATGTGGATATGGATCTTTTTTTTTCGATGCACAACTCTATGGAAATGGATTGTGTGCATATTTTTATACTCTACCACCTCAAACACCCTAGTTCATAAGTGGGAAAAAGAGTATATTCCCAGACAAGATATTTGTATTGGGAGAAAATGGAGAAGTTGAGCGCCAGTCCATGGAAAGAAATCGAATCCAGAACCCGCTCTCCCCTTTCTCACCAAAGGAGGCAGCATTTTATCTTCAACTCTGACTGAATCGTTGCAGCCCTGGTTCGGACTCGTACGGTGGAGTTGAGACGACATTATCAATGACCAAAAACACTACAGCGAATGCACCTGTTGTGCGCTCAGAAACAGGCTCAGCCTAGGTGTGCTGCATAGCTATATGTATTTTGAAATAAAATCAATTAAATGTGCTTAAATGAACTCATCTCACTTTTTAAAAATGGGTTTGGGGCAGTTATTCCGTGGCTTTTGGCCGGTAAAAAACGTAAAAAGACGATAAATAAAAGTGATAGGACATAGCTATTATTCAGAGAATAAACAATTTTAGGAAAATAATTAATTTTAGATTAGCCAAGATTGCTTTAGGCATATTTATTCCTGTTTCTAATATGCCTGCAGAGAGGGGATTCTCTATTCAAAACAGAATCAATACTCCCAAATCACGGCTTCTGGAGGGCAAAGTAACGAGGCTGATGTGCGTTGCAATTTAGTGGAGGCTACCGCAGGAACTTTCTCCAGAGGCCCCGGTTCCACAGACCCGGCTGGGGACTAAATGGCAGCACTTTCTCCACAGCAAGAAGGTCCTGGGTTCAATTCCCACCTGACCCAAGGGCGTTTCTGTGTGGAGTTTGCATGTTCTCCCCGTGTTCGCGTGGGTTTCCTCCGGGTACTCCGGTCCCACTCAGGTTAATTGGTGACTGTGTGTGAATGTGAGTGTGAGTTGTTGTCTGTCCCTATATGATAGACCACAGGAACCAGGGTCTAAATTAAGTTCTGGATGGATGGATGGACTAAATAGCAGGAACTCAAAGGTACCTGCTTGGGAGGTAGTACTTTCCAAAATACAGGAACCTTCAGGGTGGGGAACATTTATTATTGGTCGAGTACTAGCCATTTATACAGATATTTCAGCCATTTTTAAAGGTGCGACCGCAAAGAAACATGCAATCAAATCGTCAACATGGAAAACACAACATAATAATACGAGATGTAGATCGATGTTTTTTATTCACAATCAAAAACGGCAATCAAACATAATTAATAGTCGATAGGCAGTGAGTGAGGCTAAGGATTGGGATGGTTAATAATGACTAACTATCGTAGCCTACGGAGGACAACGTAATCATGTTTCTATAAAGTAATTCTAATCACAAATCAAATAAACAATAACACTAAACAATAACGGACAGCAGTATGGCTGTGGCGGGTGGTTTGAAATAGAGTTTTAACAATCCCACATTTAATGCAAACCTTATGGTTACGCTAGCCAATACTGTTTTTGATCTTTATATTCCAAATGTAACCAATCACGCTGTTAAAAGATCATAATAATTTTTTGACAGTTTTTCACTATTGTTTACACACTAAAATTGAAACTCGAAACGTAATAACTGAAACCTGAAACTCATGTATACTAAATCCCTAAACCAAGTCTGCAAAATTGCAAGCACAATTTCTGCTTTACACTCAGTTTTCAATTCTAAATCTCACTTTTTGCAAAACACTACACACGTTCCCAATTGGCAACACCCACTCCTTACGGGTGTAAACACTACTTGCTTATTTCTTCACTTAGAACTCAGAGCACTAGCACTATAAAAAGGCCACAGATGAGCTCTTTTTATTTTTATTTACAGAAAACCCTTTATCTTACTGAATGTTTTTCCTGGTTTTCTCCTGTTGGGTATGTAAAGTACAAAACACACGTGTTTCAAAATACTGCATTTTGGAAATAAAATGTTTATGTTACTGTTTTGCATTTGCGTGTTTATTTATCTATAATTGAGTAGATATACATTACTGTAACAATCTTTTACAACTGGCTACCGTGTAACACTGAAAATGCAAAAAGCATAAACCTACTGATAAGATATTCATAGTAGTGTTTTGTGTTGAGCACATCAGTGTGTTGTTGGTTTGTAGAAAGAACTATTCATATGATGCGTGTGTGTGTCATTTTGATGCAAAAAAACATTTTGGTAAGAGATGAAACAGTTTTGAATGCAGTGCAGAGTTTTGCATTTTGTATTTGTGGTTTTGTGTTTAGAGTTTTGAGAAAATGAGCCAAAGATTCAGAAAACGTGTGTAAACAATTGTGAAAAACTGTAAAAAAAAATGTAGGTAATTACATTAGGGAAGGCTTAGCCTTATAGCCTACGCTACTCGCTATCCTATATATAGTTGTACAATAATATCCAAACTCAACAAAACAGACCTCAGGATAGAGAAATGTTTACTACTGTTGCAGTATCGCACAAATAACGACGACGGTTTTCATGGCGTAGCGTCAGCGGACTAATTTGCCTATTTTTCTGGGGAAAGTTCCAGCGGTCGAAACGCAGATAACACAGGGCTGCAGGGACCTTTAGTTCCTCAAAAAGCAGTTCATGGGACTACAAGTAGCAGGAACCTTTGGTCGGAAAGGACCTTTGGACAGCTTTGATTTTTAAAGGGCAGCGGGTGGCTCACTTCGAGCATGTAAAGGCCAGATGCAAGTGATTTCAAATTAAAGGAGACCTATTATGCGTTTTGGGTTTTTTCCCTTTCCTTTAGTTTGTTATGTAACTTTTTGTGCATGTAAAAGGGCTGAAAAGTTACAAAGCCCATAGTCCATGCCAAAGGGAGCTACTCTCTCTTACAGAAAACACTGCTCCTGAACTGCCTGAAACGCCTCATTTGTTGTCCGGCGTTTTCTTCTGTAACTTATCTACGTCACTAAGGGGCTGTGTCCACTGAACGCGTTTTTCAACTTCCTGCGCCTCTTCATCATTCATTACCAATGTGAAAACGTGCCCTGGCGCGCTGCCTTTTCAAAGCGGCGTGCCTCGCGTCTTTTTGGGCGGAGCACTCAAGTTGAAAATAGTTAAACTTTTGCCAAAGCGCGGCGCTCGTCAGTGTCACTTTTTGACAGCCAGCCAATCAGAATTCATTAAAGGCGGGACTAAAAATAAACATACATAAACAAACGCCGCCATTGAAGAAAAATTTATTCAGCGATCTGATTTCCAAAAGGTGTACAATTGGACATTAAAAGGGTGCTTTTAAATTGAATCAGTTGTTTTATATATTTGTAATATGTTCAAATAAACGATTATGTTTATGTTATGTACATTCAAAGAATGTTGCTCTTTATTAGGCCTAAAGTTGTGACCCTGGTCTACTAGTGACATAGTGTAGTGACTACGCTGTTAGTGTACTACCGTTTGGTCGCCCAGAGCATTAGTAGGCTACAGTTGTCAAACTAACTATGACTAGGATTTGGTTTCTGTAATTGTTCATTATAAAAACTAACCACCCCATTCTTGTTATGAAAAAGACTAAAATCTGTAACGTTAGTAGCTAGCATGCTACGAGACTAACCACCATAGACGCTATGACGGTTGCAAAGTAACAACAAAGACGTCGGTGACGGTGAAGCGCGTTGGTAAAGCGTGTTGAAAGCGCAAATTTTAATGAAAAGGCGCAGCGCCTCGCGTTTTAGCGCGTTCAGTGGACACAGCCCCTAAGTCACACATTTGCATAATGCCCACCTAGCGGCTAGTTTGGCACTCCCTCAAACAGAGCCAGTCAGAGTGGTGGGCGGGAATTTTGGATAGTAGTTTCGCCATGTCGAGAAAACGCTGTTCTTGTCAGTGCAAAGGCAAATTTCCTTTGTTTGGCAGCCGACCAATCAGAGCAGACTGGGCTCGTCGGGAGGAGCGCTTTAAAGATACAGGAGCTAAAACAGAGTGTTTCAGACAGAGGGTGAATAGAGGTGCTGCAGACCAAGGCAGTTTGGAAAAAATAAATTGCTTGTTGAACATTAAAACCCATAAACCCATTCTAGTAGAACTCCTAAATAAAGGTATGAACCTTAATAATAATAGGTCCCCTTTAAATTAGGAGCATAGTGTGTCCAAAAGGCAAAACCGCATTTTTTATATAGGCCTGTTTAAAAAGTTCTTGAAAATAAAAAGTTTATCTAGGCAAAATAAATTAAACGAGAGGTAGGGCTAGGCATTAGCTAAATATTGCATTTCCATCCTCATACCCTTTATTCTCTTTTTTTCTTATTCTTTTAAAGATCACGTTGGTTTGTATCATCTAAAATAAATCTTACTGTGAAAATGCCATCGTTTGCGCAGCATTTCTTTCTTTTTGAAAGTCTATTTACGGGGGCGGTTGCAAAAACAGAGGGGCTGATCTCAATGAGAACTAGAAAATGCATTTCCCTGAGCAAATGCGATGTGATGTGTCGTAGTTATTAGACTGACCAACTTAGCGCGCACAAGTAAGTGTACTGCAGTCCAGACCCTATTTATTAACAGGGGGCGCTTACTGCTGCAGTGGCACCAGAACTGGGGAGGCCACGGGATCTTGCATTGCTAAGGCTGGCAACCTTTTGGGCCAAGGTTTTTGAGTTTGCTATATAGGCTAGACCTACATAATTATCTGCTCACACGTGAAGAGGGGCTAGCATATTATGAATGAGCAAAGCTTTTAAGCTTTTAGGGTATATGCTTACTACCGATTTGTATGCAGTTCATGAGTTATATGTCAACACTGGTCCTCCCGAGCTGATTACTTTAGACAATATAGCACATTCATAAAAAAAAATTATAACAATGCAAATGTGAATTTTCTGTTGAATAGCTTACAAATTTTCTGAGGAGAGACTAACACCCATAATTAACTAAAATCAGAATAGATATATCCATTATGAGCCTGCGTTAGGTGTGCAGGGCATGTGGTATAATTAGTGTTAAAAGTACCTACCTTTTTATAGTCAAGTATTTGTAATCAATTTTAAAGGTTAGTAGGTAAACATACATAGTTTACTATTAGTTTTAATTAACAAGAAGAGTAGAGATAGAGGGCAGACATAGTATGAGGTGAATCCTAGGCGAGCAGATGCATGTCTAGATGGTAATCCATGTACTGATTGTTCCCAGGAAACTTAAGGTCACCAAATGGAGACAGAATAGAGACGGAGTGCAGGAAGTTGAGAGCAGTAAAAGCCAGCATGGTAGATAATCCTTAATGATTATAACAGACTCTTATAAGATTACACTGTGTTACCCTGAGAAAAGATGAGCATTTGAGGACAACAGATGCTGGGGGTGAACAGACCAATAAAGAGAAGACAGGGCCAGTTGTAAATCGTAGACCAGGGGGTTACTAAAAGGTTCCCAGTAAGGAGACGTCCTGGGGTGTTTGAGAACTCATGTGGTCACTTTGAAAATTGGGGAGTGACCAAAGGTTAGGGGAAGTCTTGACTTGAATGTGATATGTATTAAAAGACGAACTGTGAATGTACAGTTCAGTTGTTAACTGCTGACTCACTCGGTTTTATTGTGTGCCGGATAAGACCTATTATTCTGAAACTTTGGCTTTCGACTTCCAGTATTTTGTATCTAGGGTTGTAATCTCTTCTAATTGAAAAGATACAACGTGTGTAGCGCCCAATGATGTTACTGTTGTTCTGCGTTGTGTTCTGGCGTAATAAAGAGGCAGGAGGCAGTATTGGGTCTCTAGTTGTTTAGTTGTCTGTGGTGGTAATCATACATACACATATGCGTTAGTTTGTGTGAGACATGGCTCCCCTCAGTGTCAGTTGGAAACGGCTTTCCTTCTTAACTCTAAGTTACAATACTACAAAATGCATTTCCCTGAGCAAGTGCGATGTGATGCTTCGCAGTTAATAGACTGATCGCCTTAGCGCGCACAAGTGTGCTGCAGTCCAGACCCTATTTGTTAATAGGGGGCGCTTACTGCTGCAGTGGCGCCGGAACTGATGAGGCCACGGGATCTTTGGGAAATTGGCGATATTATGAAGGCACGGTTGATGCGGAATGTACTAACCTATTTAATTGGAATGACAATGTAATCTAATATCTTCTATTCATCCTAATTTCAATATACACAGGATAGGATGTTATAATATCCATTATGCCATACTCCAAGATGAGCACTTAAAAAAACAATATTTTAGAATGCACTTGGGTTGAGAGCAGATATGTCATTGGGGTTTCCAAGTGGACACCCTCCATCCCGGATGTTTAGTTAATTTGAGCCCAGGACACCTCCAGAAAGCTTAATGGTGAGCAATGACGTCTCAGAGCCACCCCCCTCAATATCCGCTCTCGGCACGGCCAGATATATAAAAAAAAGAAGTTGTTCATTAAGCTAGAGATATTCCTATACCTATCCCTATTGCCTATTCCTGCAGGTGCTTTATGCCAACTCTGCAGGGATACTTACCACCTGAAAAGAAGATCATCTTTCCCTACTCTGTTCTTGCAGGCTTGGTAAAAGACGCTCTGCAGGAAAGACTTACCTTTTATATCTTTGTCCTGAAATTAAACCACTTATGGTTTTTCAACATCATGTTCTTTACTTTTGTGCCCATATAGGATCCTTCCTTTTCAGCCACAGCCACTGGCTACTTCTTTCTGCTATGTACAGTGCCTTGCAAAAGTATTCACCCCCCTTGGCTTGTTACTTATTTTGTTACATTACAACCTGTAATTTAAATGTTTTTTTAATCTGAATTTCATGTGATGGATCTGCACAAAATAGTCTAAGTTGGTGAAGTGAAATGAGAAAAAAATATATATATTAAAAATTATTTTTAAAAATAAAAAATCTGGAA
>JAPMUY010001717.1:0-193415 GCA_026901105.3 Galaxias olidus | reverse complement strand
TCCTACCCGGACACTACGTTCCTATAGGCAACTGGTCACTCCACAAGCAAACCTGAAGCATTTTTGGGGAGCGTGCATTTTCTAGGGTAGCACCTAAATTATGGAACTCTCCCTCCAATTCGGAATTCCAACTCGCTATCAATCTTTCAAACCCACCTTAAAACATATCTTTTCACCCTAGCATACCCTAGTTAACTGTTTAGAATCTGGTCCCTTTCTTTTACTGATACTATCCATTTGCTTACTTATAGTTAGAACTGTTGTTGCTGTCTGTCTGTTCTACTATTTCTGTCTAATTGCTTATTTTTGTCATGTTATCAATGTTGCTGCTGTGAAGCGACTTTCGGCGTTAGAAAAGCTCTATATAAATAAAATTATTTATTATTATTATTATTATTAGTAGTAGTAGTAGTAGTAGTAGTAGTAGTAGTAGTAGTAGTAGTACTTAAGTTGGCCAACATTGCAGATGTTATTCCTATAACCTAACACAAATCCAGGTGAAATATCATTGGCAGCATTCTGAAAAATACTTGGCTGATATCAATTTTAACATAGTGATGTATCAAAGAAAGAGAGTGTGTAGGCTCCAGGAAGCAAGTTTCTTCACTGGGAAAGACAGAGAATGTGAAGCCAGCCATCTACTATATGAACCCATAGATGTTGCTCCGCCTTGATGTGATGACTGACACATCATTTAAAATTTTCACAGTGAATCAGCGTAGACCTCTGGATATTCAATGTGAAACAGGCTGTTTCCTTATTTGCTTTTGTATTTACAGGTTACACTGCCATTGAAGTATTGTATTTTCATTTGAATTGCCACAGCTATATGCTTTCAAACATGGGCCTGACATTCAAAGTGATGTTGCAGACACTGTTGATAGCTAATACCAAGAAAGGTAGAAACTTCACTAAACTACCAGTAGAATATAAGAACTCAAGTTTCCTGTCAATCCTAAAATTATAAAATCCACTGGCTGGTCCTGTCATGGTTGAGACATTCAATCCATCATAACAAACATCATCTTATTTGTTTATTTGGGTTTCAGGAAATGCCATCAGTACTATTTGGTAGGCAGTGGAGAGGGCAGGATTAATTGAGGCATCCTGTACCTAAAGTAGCGCCAAGGACAGAATGCAACAGTTTAGACCGACAGTATATCTCAGGCTCTTTTTGAACAATTTGGAAAGTAATGAATTCTCTTTATCACTGTGGCCACAACGACTCAATTAACAAGGCCAAAGTCAGCAGTGGGGTTGTTAAACGTTTCTGCTGCTGTAACCAAAAATGATCTGTAAAGAATGGGAGATTACACCAAAAAAGACTATTAAAAATATAAATCTTTAGGCATTTTTCAGCTAGTTAAGAAAATGACGGCAGTGTATAGAACAATTGTTTTTATCCGGCTTAGTTATCAATGTCAGCTCTTTGAATAAGGTTAAAAATATTTGTATTAAATGTTCTGTACCTGGAGTATGTTCAACGATCGTCTCATGTCTCCAGACGAGAGCGTTACAATGGCTTTAATGCCATCTGGCGAAACGTCCAGGCTACAAAAAATAACATTTCAATGTAAAGAAGTTAGCCTCACAAGTTAATGTTTGAAATACTAGGTACGTTATTGAAAACACACACATTGCAGTTCCACACCGCTTTGTTTGTGAGAACATAGAACCATGGGTGTGTTACTAAAATGTGCTAGTTTCAATGTAACGTTTACCTAAAAATACATTACTAATTATATTAATAATAAAGTCAACAGGGTATTAATTGGCCTCAGATCTATTCCCCAAAGCATGCACATGCACAAACACACACACACACACACACACCTCTCCTGTTGAATGACGTGCGCCAGCCGGGGGATCATTTGTTCATGGGACAGCGGGCCGAAGCGGAATCGGGTGCAGCGAGATTGCAGGGCCGGGATGATCTTCGACAGGTAGTTACCGATCAGACAGAAGCGAGTGTTTTCAGTGTACTTTTCAATCACTGAACAGAAGGAAGAGTATAACAAGGACGTGTTTTGTAACTCGAACTTGCAGGTAAATTGTTTTTATTCATTTGATATCTTAAGGCTGCCATACACGTACATAAGAGTGAAAAATCTGATTTGCACTGAGGCCTCCATCAATACCTTTCTACAGTTTGCACATTGTAATATCTATGGGAGAATGAAAATAATCGCCGTTCAGATCAGTCCTCTTGAAATAATAATAAGTTGTCAACAGCCAGGTGTGACCTCCTGCGAAACTGCGACGATTTGCTTTATGGCACAAGGAAGTGCGTCACTAAATCAGGAAGAGAATATTAAACTTGGAGTATAGTCGTTGATTGTGCTAGCTACATGCAGTGACCACAAGCATTCTGCACGTCTTCTTTGCGACGGTTAGCTAAAATAATTACACTAAGCAAATGGTAGGGGTTCTCAAACCAGAAACTACATACATCCACGTTAAATAATCATGGGCGTTTTAATTTACTATAATTGTCATGGTATCATAAAGCCCATCACTGTACTAAAACATACAATATAATACAAATATAATACCAGCTTAATAAAATAGCACTGACATTAAGATAACAATCACTATTATTTGCTCTCCTCAAATTTCCCAAGATTTCCTAAAAACCTTGTGAAGGGAATAAAATGCAGCAAAAGCCAAGCTGTCTCGCTGCTCAGTGGGCTACTTGGAACACAGCATGTTTGCCGGGCAAAGCAGATGGTTACCTCTCCGCAAGGCATTCTGGGCATCCTGGGTCATGGCATCTGCCTCATCTAATATCACTAACTTAAAGCCCTTCCTGCATCACAGAGAAAGAGAGAGAGAAACAATGCATGTATAAGTACCATGTTGGGCTTGGTACACAATGTCATACATGGATACATACATACATACATACATACATACATAAATAAATAAAATTTCATAGTTAACAAACAAATATAAATGTGTAAGCTGCCTTAACCTTTGCAAATTTAAATCCTACCAATAAACATTGGATGTTGAACATTTGTATTTAATTATGTTTTTTTTTTGCGTAGTCTTACTTGAATATGGTCCTGGTACTGGCGAAGCTCAGGATTGGACCCCGTACAACACCAATACCTCTGTCGTCAGATGCATTAAGCTGTGTGCAACAAAGTGAGAAAAGACATTGACGTTTGTAAGTGCAAGGTAATACAAATCACTTACCTTTAAACAGTGTTGGAATAATGAGCAATGTTGCAACTTACTTCCAGGACCATGGAGTTAAACTCTTTGTCCTTGTAGAGTTGTTTGGCACAAGCTAAAATAGTGGAGGTCTTTCCTGTCCCAGGGGGTCCATAGAATAGCAAGTGTGGAAGTCTATCCTCACTAATAAACTTCTGGACTGGAAGATGAAAGGTGGTTGATAGGAAATGCATGCAGACTGAAGACAAGTACCTAGTATAGCAAATGGCAATGCTTGAATGGATTTGAGACGCCAATCTTATCATTTAACTTATGTCTGAGCAGTGCTGGAGGCCAACGCTAGTAAGAATTGGGAGTAGGGTTACCGCAATCTATTCACGTAAGTTACTTACTGGTTCCTAAGATATCCTTGTGAGAGATCAGATCATCAAGTTTTTGGGGTCTGTATTTCTCCACCCTGGAACATAACGGCCATTTTTTGTTGTATCAACATTCCTTAGCATTCTACTAAGCTAAATGTGCATAGCACATTATTTCACTGGGAACGTTAACAAAGCCATGGATAAGACTAAGCAGGGCAGACCAACCGGCTAGAATGAATAACATTAAGTTCCGGCCTGGCTTGTCAACGGTGTAACTGCAACGGAAGCAATCTGCTAGTACTACTACTGTTTGGGCTAGCTTGCATGCGCTGGTTATATGTCTGCTTACTGGAACATACCCAGTAGTTGACAGTCTGACAATCAACTTACCACGGTAAATTTCTTTGCTGCAATGGTGCCTTGCTTGTAGATTCCATGGCACTGAACATACACGCAGTAAAACCAAGATGAAAATCCTTGTCCGATTCCAATGTTGCTAAGTTCTGACAACGTTTCACGTTTGGCGGGCTCCACAACAAAACGTGCGTTTAGCGTCAGAGTTGGTAACCAATTATTTTCGTTGTGGGCGGGGTCTCCAAAAAGTTACAGGGGGTTCCAAATCGGCTACATTCATGCACACGTTTTGCGAGTGATGGACGTTTTTTACGAAATGTGCTCCGGGGTAACTAGCTGTTTGCATTCTCACCCAAGCAGCATAAAATTGGATAAAGGCTAAAAGTCCCAAAACCCCTGTTGTCAGTGCATGGCAAAAACAATGCATCTTCATTATAATAAACCTGAACAATCAAACGCCAGTATATCTAAGATGCAGGTTATGTACGGGAAACACCTGTCTAGCACATGTTGTTCTTCTTATTTACGTTGGTGCAAATACTGTATCATCCTTCAGTTGGACTGTGATCAGGGGTGGAGCACAACAATGATGGGCCCTATACACAAGCTGTAGCAGTAGGCCACCTTCATCTTCCCATATTATTTATTACAAATAATTTAGCCTATGCTGTGCACATGAATCTGTAGTGGTTACGAGGGTAGTCACTAATGAACTGTTCCTACTACATACAAGTAATAATTATCTGTTATATACTTTAGTGTGCACAGTTTGAAATCTCACATTTCAACATACTGTAGCCTACAATACTTTACTAAATTAAATGATGTTCGTCTTCAGTAATATCATCAGGCGATGATGATGGATCCGCCACTGCTCCGCTGTCTGTGGCTGTTTCTGAAACTGAGGGCCATGTGTTTCATTATGTTAAGCTTGCTAGGTAATGTTGGTAGATATAATGTCATATAATATTGTAGCTAAGATGCTGATTAATTTATAATTATTTTGGTCATCATTTGGATGATGCCTGTATAATTAGAATGGCTTTGCTTACTATAGCAATACTCTAGACTATATTTGTGATATTTTATCCTGCCAAGTTTAAAATTAATTTTCATTTAAATTCATTTTTCACACACTGTGTTTTTCCAGAGGAAGGTCATTGCTCCTTTCCAAACTGGTCCACTCTTGCAGTCTGTAGCAGTGTTGGCTATCAGGCCCACTTTGAGTGATGGGTTACATTGTGCCCAAAAAAGGTTATATTCTTTGCCTCGCGCATCATAAGGATATTATTTGTTTACCTTGTTTAAGAACTAATGTTTCAGGTTCTTTAGTTGCCTGGTTGATTGCATAAAGGAATATTATTTCTGACATGAAACACTGAAACATGATGCATTGCATTGCTAGCTTATAGGCCTACATGGCAGTGAAAATAATTACCTCTTTAATTGTCTGTCATTGATTGTAATGTAGACGAATGTAATGTCAACCATCCCTTTTCACTATTAGCAAGCAAAGGACTGTCCAGTATGTCGTCCCTTTATTTTAAAGATCACATTGTTTTGTGTCGTCTTTCGGTGAAGTAGCCATTGAAGCCCATATATTTGTTGTGATATAGCGCACAACAGTAGGCTACAGCGTCTAGCTAGACTTAAAGCTTCGGTGCTGAAGCCCCCAATGAAAACTTAGAAATGCCTCTGCGCAACTCGTTAATTCGGTGGTCAAAGGTTTTCTTACAAATAGCAAGTCAAAAGAAAAGGTGAATGAAGAAGGGGATTTTATTTCACGTACGGGATCATTTCTGATAGTCCGTCAGACAGGGTGTTGTTATATTTGGTTGCCACGAAGGCAAAAACGTGATTGTCGGGCTAGCGATTTTATCAGCCCTGCAAATGTGCTCCAAGCTAGATTCCTGGCTGACCGCCTTCAATCTTAACTGCGGATTTTAGCTTTAAACCATTCTGTTTTGTGCTCACCTTTCTTTTGAAAGAAATTAGTTAGCAGTTGTTTTCCCTCATTTTGGTTTCCTTCTCATTCCTTCCTTTCTTTCCTTTTTAGGTACCCTGATTTCCCCTTCTTGGGGAAAGACATTTCGTGATCAGCAGGTTTGATTAGCTGCGTTTAGACACAAATCGTCGTCTACTGATGCGGACTAAACCGTTTTGGCCTTTTGTAAGAGGGGCCTCAGAGACCACGACTACACCTATTTTTTTGGGATACAAAGTTCAGTTTCTCAATCGATTTCTTTAGTACGTTGTTATTTGGTTATGACATTGTTACACTAATTAGAAATAACAAATTGCAAACAAAAACAAACATTAAATTCCTGGCTTCCGAGGGCCCCCACCCCTGGGTACTCAGTCACACTTTACACAGCTGTTGCACTTTTATAACATGGAGTCCCTCTATCGTTTCTCTGGCTATTTTGACAATGGGGATCAAATGCCTACAGTGCACGGTATGTTCTATTAACCACAGTGATTTATCCAGGCCTGCTGCATGCCTTGTCAGATATTGCTTGTAGTCTCTCGCTCCTGCAGACAGGTTTTTCAGTACTAGCAAAATACAGTTGTTTGGGTGTTCACATTATTCGTTTTAATGTGGCCAATATCAGATTCCGGAGTAAACTAGGACTGCGGAATTGATTTCAAAAAGAGTCTATTCCCGATTCCAGTGATGATTCCGGGAATTGGGAAATGACTCTAAGACCTGGAATCCCATGATGACGAGTCTACTCTAGTTTAGCCCATGCGCATGTGCACACATTTTGCAGATTTTTGTAATAACAAAATTACATTTTGAAAAAACGTTTTCATAAGTTGTTGCTAGATATATCAGCTGCACCAGTCTCCAAAAATACGGAATCGGAATCGGTTTATAAGCTCTATCGACTCCCATGATTAGGAATGGGAATCGGAATGGACTCCATATTTTCCATATTTTCTGGAGTCGAATAGCCCTAATGTGATCTGGTCACGGTCCTGAACTGACCCGCATGCGCAAAAGAACAACAACAAACGTCACACGCTGTCGTAAGGAAGTGAACAAGGAAGCCAATGTAGTCAGCGTTTACGGTTTTAAGTTGGGCTTGTAAAGAAGTCTCACCCCAAATACTTATGAGATCTAACACCTCACTGTCCCTCCATGGACTACCTCCTGCTCCTTCCCATTCTCCATCTTCACAGTTGCCTCGTTGTCTTCCATGTTTGTTTGTGTTAACAAATTTACAGAACTGTGATGAATGTCGATCAAGATTGACGTAAAAGTCGCATAGATTCCGAATTGACTGTTCAGACCGAGGTTGCATTGCAAAAAATCAGACCTGTATCCTGAAAGTGCCCCAAATCCGAATTGAAAAGATCGGATTCCATGTGATTTGTGCTGTTCACACTGCAATAAAAAAAAACAGACCTGAGTCACATATGAGTAAAAACATTTGGGACACTTTTGCCTGCGGTGTGAACGTAGCCAAAGTTACAGATTCGATATCAACTAGATTACAATCAATGGACTAGACACACACACACAGTTATTTTATAGTGTAGATGCTAAAACAAACAAAAAACATACACACATGTTGTGTTGGCCTAATGGGTAAGAATTTACCAAATATTTGGACACAGCAACATTTCACAAGGCATCATCAAGGCTAGCAGTTGGGAGTAGGCCTACAAAGGCTTAAGGAACAATTCATAGGTGAACCAAAACTTCAGATAAATAAGAACTGAAGGAGAATCAAATCACTAGCATAATGACTAATGATTATTTTAGGCAGAAGACTAAGATTAAACAAATCAAATGTAGCTGTCAAATTTAACATTAGTATTGCTTCGTGTGTATGTTTGTGTGTGTGTGTTAGAGAGAAATAAAATGAGGAAAAATGGGCAAAATACAGAGATAGAGAGAGGGAGGGGGGCTTAATTTTCCTTCAAAGCGTGACCTATCGATTGAACAATTTCATCATTTTGAAATAGTTCAATTAAATTACATGTGGAAGGTGGGTAGTAAATAATATGAAATTTTTTTAACTAAGCTCACTGCGTTGAATCTTATCTCGCGAGAACTCGTACCCATCTCCTCCAGCTTCCCTTTGCGATGCTGTTGCTATTGCCTTGGATTTGATTGACAGGAAACATGTCGGTGTGGTGCGAGCGCACCGGGATGCAGCTTCTGGAACGGGAGACGGGTAGTACCTGCACCCAATTTACACATCAACTTTAAAACGATGAGGCCTTCGATATGCTTGCACAAATCGATTTGCTTGCTTGTAGTGCGTTCAACAGCATTTTACACCTATCTCAAACAAACCAATGCTCAATGGCTTATGAGGCAAAGGCTGTGCTCTGATTTATGTTTCTGCTCAGTATCTTAATATGGTTGAGAAAACCCTCAGTATCAGCACTTCAATCAAAGACTGAAACACCAGGAAATACAATGGAGTCGCCTCTCACACTGATTAATTCTCGTTCGTGAACCTTTTGCGAAATATTACCGCATCACATTTGATGGCGTTTAGCAGGTTGTTTTATTGCGTGGGGTTATCCACGATTTTTTCTGGGTAGATTTTTTCATTGCAAATATACACGTTCACAGATCTCAAACTATGGACGAGGAGATCAGCAAAAGCGAAGAGCATAATCTTAGTTTGCAAAAAGCTTTGCAGCAGTGCGAGTTAGTGCAAAACATGATAGATATAAGCATATCCAGCTTGGAGGGTTTACGGACCAAATGTGCTACATCAAACGACTTAACTCAAAAGGAAATACGAACACTGGAGGTAAGTACAATAAAATACAGTAGGCCTATTTGCACCTCAATCAAAGTCAATATAGGCCCTTTCACGACTGTCATCTGTTTCTAAACAACTGGTACAAATGTAATTTGTTCTTAAAATTGTTTTGCAGTGTAATTATAGTCTTTTTTTTATAGTAAGAGATATCTGTTTTCTGCAGCATAATAAATCAAGAAGCGAAAGCTACAGTGAGCTGTAAGCTTGCGCATTCTGCAGGTGGTGGGGAAATAAGGTGACTCGACCACTCTCCATCAGAATTCTATGGGAAAACGTAGAGGCCTAAGCAATCCTTGTTTACAATTCCTTACCAAAATGTCTGCGCAACTATTCTTCACTGCATCCTGTTATGCAATTGTACATCGGAGGAATTGTTTTAAAATATATTTTCGTCCTGCTAAGCTTAATTGGCCCACTGGGTAGTCCATAAATAGCTTTATTTAATGGCCATCCTATCCTAATGTTGTCTCTTAGAATTGTAGGGACACTCTTGCAAATAATTAAGCAGGCTATAGGCTATCTGTCTGCAGAATCAGAATCAATCAGTGGTCAACTACTGCCTGGTGATGGGGTTAGACAGGTGGTGTTAAATAGACATAGCTTCAGGCCAATGGGAAACTATGTGACTTTTGAATGAAGTGAGAAAAGCTTTTTATTGTTGGTGACTTTGGAAATGCCATTGTCTAACTTTTTGATTAAGCCTTAAATTAAGTAAGTCTATTTCTGATTAAGCCTTAAATGTCCAGTATGTGAATTGGTGTCTAAAGTTTGTGCAGGGTTTATAAAAAGGAAACTGGACAGATCAGGTATTCATGGATTGTCTAGATTACTTTGGTCTGGATGATTCCATTCAGAAGATGCAGCAGTCATTCTGACTGAACTTTAAAACAATTTGCTTGTTCATGAATGAAGGGTGTTAGTAGTTCACATAAAAGTCTCAAATCATTTGAAACCCAAACAAACCCCAAAACAATTGCTAAGACCCCTGTCGAGAGATTGTAATAATTATAACCGAATGATCCACATCACTGTAAAACTTTACTGTGAAATTTCAACAGTAACCTACTGTAATTGAATTATAGTAATGGTGTGAAAACTGTGCATTCCGGGAGCCTAAATGTTTGCATTAGAATTCCAACAGTCAAACGTGTAACTTTACTGCAATGTACTGCTTCTGGCTAAGGATCTTGGGAAATAACATAGTAAAATAGTGATGGGAAGATTGGCTCATTTTAGTGACTTGGTTCTTTAACTCCTGTTCAGTGAAATTAACTACTCTTTTTGCGAGTGTTTCCGTTCATTTAGTTCGTTAGACGGGGACGGGGACGGGGACGGGGGTATTTAAACTTATGTGTAATGATCCAAAAATCATTAATAATCACTTATGAACGTAGTCATAACTTAAGCATAAAGCAGTCACGTTACAACTGAACCAAAGACTCAGACCCTAAGGGTGAACTCCTAAATGTTTCCCGATCTCTCGTACCGAGAGATACCGAGCCTTTGCAACTATCACATGAAATATGAACGAACGACTCGGATCCGAAGACCCAGTCCAGGGGAGAACTACTCTTTTCTCTTTCCTATATTGAGCCTATACGGCTGTCACGTGAAATATGAACGAACGACTCAGACCTGAAGACCCAGTCGAGGGCTGAACTACTAATTTCTGTTTCCTGTCCTTTTATTCGAGTCTTTCGTTTACTTTTCAAGTGACTGCTAGGCTTACCGAACACAGCGGATGAGTGATGGTTCGATCCAAAACATTTAAAATTGTGTTAACTACAGGGATGCACCAATGTATCGGCCGTACATTGGTATCGGCCGATGTTGACCTTGTTGACTGGCATTGGCTTATCGGCATATAAGATGGCATTCACAGATAGCAGTGGCCGATGTTTATGTCACATCAATTTGCGTGGTCTAAATGTTTGTTGCCGCGCGCATGTTTGTTTTCAAATAACAGGGGGAGAAAATGTCAGCTGTGTGGTGATATTTCAGAGTGGTCTTTGCAATATTAAAGGTTGTTTCATACATTTGTATGTTTGAATTTGTGCTCAAATCGAATTTTGGCAGCCGGTCAAATTTCGGCACAACACCGGTATTAACGTCAAGTGAAGTTAGTCAAAACTCAGAACAGCATCGCTGTGGTGGCAATGCTCTTGTTTAATCTGTGACGACCCTCCGCTCCACTTGGTGTCCTTGATCTTTGTTGGAGGATCTGGAGCAGGGCGGAGGGTCATCAGCTTGATGAACCACACCTGGGCCAGGGTAGTTTCTGATATATAGATGACCGTCGTCTCATGACTGGGGGGGCTCTCGCCTTACATGTTGTTTTGGGTTTTGTTTGTTGCAGACATTTTTCCACACATCCATACATGCTCACAGGACTGATTACTGACATCCACGTTAGTTAAAAAAAAAAATCAATAAAAAAACGCTGCCTTACACCTACCTGCACATTCGTATCGTCTCTCAATTTATGTCACAGCTTAAGAGCCGGGCTGTGACAAATGGGGGCTCGTCCGAATTCAATAGGCCTAGCTGTTTACCCGGTGTCGGTGTTACGCCGGAGGTTGTTTGCAGCGTGCTATCTGTTGTGTGCCTGTGTTGCGCAATCTGGATAGTTGGGAGACGTTGACGAGTGTGGGAAGAGGCGGTTTTGCTGTTTTTGGTTAATGTAATCAATTGTGTTGATTAGCAGGTTGTTGTGCTATGTTGAGGAGGGTGTTTCTGTTGCAACTTGCCACGCTATGTTGTACCAGTGCTGATGATTGATTTCATATCACTGAGGTTGGTCCTGTGCGCAGCCGTTGAAAATTGCTGTTCTGTCCCTGGTTAGGTTTAAGAGTGGGTTTCCTTTGGAATTTGTTAGTGTTAGTGTTAGTTAGTGTGGTGGTAACGTGGTTGGAGCAGTTGTCTCGGGGGCACATTCGAAGTTGCAGGTGGGTCGTCATTTTATGATTGCTATGTCGGGCTGTCGATGCTGTTACGGTGCTTAAATTACCCACCGCAGTTACCACTATGGGGGAAGATTAGCTAATTTCTGGTCAGGCAGCTAGAGGGACGGAGCTGCGGTCATGTTTTTGGCTATTGGAACACTGTACTGCATTTGAATTTGTGATTTGTATGTGTATATATATTTTTTATACATCTTTTTGGACAGTCAGATCAGGTTGTGTTTTTGTAATATGGCCAGTGTGGAGTACTTTTTGAGAGCTCCGTCGGGGGAGTAATTGGAGCGTTGTTCGCCTTCGTCGCGTGTTGGTCCTGGACCAAAGGGGCTGTATGTGCCTGGTCTTGGTGCAGCAGGGTTAACTTTTGAGCAGAGGAAAGAATTGCTTTTGCTACAGGTTGCTATGGTAAGATGAGAGCATGATAGGGAGAAGCTGCGTTTTTTTATTTTGGAGATGGAGAAATTGGCTGTGGCAAGGTTGATGCATAAAACGGAGCTGGCTACATAGTCCAAATCTTTAAATTAATGGTTAACACAAGAACAAAGGACTTCCGTTTTGTAGTCTGTATTTGCAGCGCATTTCTGTAATGTGTTGTGTTGTCTGAATTTCCAGCGCATTTTCTAAATGTGTTGTCAAAATGATGTGGATGATTTCTTAATTTCCTTGTGTTTTGTCTATTTGGATGTGTTTTCATAAGTTGCACTGCGTTGGCCTGTCAGGGCCACCATAGTTTAGAGATGCAGCGTAAATTGCAATGACATACGACATACCTCGGGTAAAACGTACCCACCTTTTATAATAGGTTAATCGGGAAGTTACCCCCGACGTCACAAAGTTACTCCAGAATTTACCGGGGTAAACCAGTTAACACGTTTCGTAGTATAGGCCTATGGTTGAGTCTGCCCACTACTATAGCTACTTCAAGTAGTTGCCAAGTAAAGACCACAACATTGCCCAGGCAATGGATCTCAGTCAAAGCAAAGTTAGCAAAGATGTGTCATGTCATTTAAGTAAAAGTGATGGCAATGGTTTAAGTCCATTAAACCATCCGTTAATCCTGGTTTAAGTCTAATCTTATACTACGAAGGGAGGTTAAACTACTCTGATCTAACTCGGGGTTAACAAGGGGGCAAACTCTGATTATCCAAATGGGTGTTAAAACGGTACTACAACGGCGATTACGATTATGTTACTTAAATCGGTATTAACTCCATGGAGTTTGTGCCAGGGTTACCGCTAGACTTTTTTTTTTGACAGCCAAAATGGCCGTTAATATTTCAGAATTCCGGCCATATAGAACAATTACCAGACATATGTTTTAAATAGCTATGTAATAAATATTAAAACTCTAAGATCCAACAAATGTATTTGATTAAACTAAAAGTAGTAGGACTAGCACAAATGAACTCTGAGGCCAATGCAGGCTACAACAATAAAATCAAATAAATAGCTTTGTTATAGCTAGGGCCTAATCAAATAAAGCCTATACATAAATACAAAATAAATTTTAGTATGCTAAATGAAGATTAGGTCTAAAATAAAATAGGCTGGTCGGTTGGGTTTATCAAAGTTCCGCATATCTGCGACGCGACTTCTTTATATTAAAATGCTCCGCTGCTTGTGCAAAGTTGAAGCCATCCAACCCCTTGGCACAACTTACAATTCACATCAATCGTATCACCTTTTTCTCAGTGAGACGGTTTCTCATGGCGGTTTTTATCCGGTTCGGGAGCGAAAATCCCCGCTCTGCCGGCACACTGAACACAGGAACTGTGCTAGCGGTATATTTTAGCATATTATGCTAACGTGAAGCAAACCTAAGCTCAGGGATGTTGCAATGGAGATAAATTGTGCGCGGCACCCTCCGGAGCAGGTTATGTTCGAGAAAAGAGATCAAAACGTATAGAGTGCCGTTGACTTCCATACATATTTTTCCCGACACAAGGTCGGAGCGGTAAACCGGAAGGGGCTGACCTTGTGTCGGAAAAAATATGTATGGAAGTCAACGGCGCAGGGCAACTTATATTTCGATCTCAAATGAATGGTGCCATGAAGTACACACATGATGTTTGTCAATTTAAAAGATGGTTTTGCAGGTCAAGAAAGTCGCCGTTTGTCGTAAAACATTAAAGTAATGTTGAATTTTGTGTTAGCCTTCTCAATGAACTACATCTCTGGTCTCGCACAGTGTACGTCACCAGTCACTTTGGCACATTTGATCTCTTTCTCCTAGAACCAGGGGAAAAGTATTAAAAGATGTGAAAATCATTACAAGTTGCCCATGATAAGAGCAGCTATGCGAAAGGAGAGTTAGTGGGTTGAGTAAGAGCTAGCATACGGGACCTGCTCTACAAGGTTTCGGTGAGTGTAACGTCAGCTAGCAAACGTTAGCCCTAATGCAACTGTTGGGTTTGTAGTCTTTCTTATTACGTATTTTGACTGTCTTATACTTCAAAGGTTTTACAACAAACGGCGACTTTCTTGACTTGCAAAACTATCTTTTAAATTGACAAACATCATATGTGTACTTCATGTCACAATTCATTCGAGATTGAAATATAAGTTGCCTCTCGCCGTTGACTTCCATACATATTTTTTACGAAATAAGGTCCCATCGTGGTAAACCGGAAAGGGCAGACTAAAGCCTGGTTTATACTTCTGCGAAGCAGCACATAAACAGCTCTGCGCAGCTTCAAAGCGAAGGGGTTTCTGGGAAAGCGTAGCTCACCGAGGCCCGCCGACGTGTTGACGGGGAGTCCTCCCAAATCCTAACAGCCCGTCGCATGAAGCGTCTACTCAGTGCTTCAAACAATCGCTGATTGGTTGAGCAGGGTATAGGAAGCAAGTAGATACTCAGTAATATTTTGGCTGTATCCAAACAAATTAAAACGCAGACACAATGAACTGGTGCAGAGAGGCTGATTTTCAATTCGAATCATATTAGTGGTTTTCTATGCACTTAGCTTGTACATAGTATAGCCTATATGTTACTACTGTTTTCTGTATTGTTTGATAAACTGTATATTAATATGTTGTACAGCACTTTGGTCAGCTCTGCTTGTTTTAAACGTTTTCTATAAATAAACTTGATATGATTTGATATAAGAAAATATGAAAAGCAGTGAGCAACCTTCGGTCTCTTTGTTTATACTTTCGCGGGACATGAACGGGAGTTTCCTTGTCTGTGCTTCTTCTACGGTTTTCTGTACAATCTGGAGTAATGAATTTGACACTGCCAACTAGTGGGCCCGTTAAACTTACGTTGAAGTATGTAGGCAAACCACTGTGCCAACGTGAGCGCCAAATGAACGTTTACATTCGCTAACGCGCTCACGGAGAAGTATAAACCAGGCTTTAGGCTATAGGGAATGGGAATCGCAGAGCATTCTGAAGCGGCGCCACCTTCTTGGGAGGATAGCGTCCTTAGCTACCAAGTTATCTATCATATCAATCATTAATCATCATCAATGCTTAAATTTTGCGCAAAAGAGAAATACCTGTATTAAGATACGTTCTCGACAGAGGCAAGGGAGCGATATATTGCAAAAGTAGTTAGTTAATGATATCCATACAAATTAAGAGACATTTTGTAACGGATTGCTTACTGAGGACCCAAGAGCAGACTCACTAACTTACTATAACTAATACTTAATACAAAAGAAATACGAAAGGAACCGCTTGGAGATAATTTCTTTTAGTGGTTTTACTTCAGGTAAGTTCACACAGAAATCACATGGGCATTCAATGACAGAACAAATCAAAATGGCATTCACACCCAATATATATGGTAAACACAGGTTACGTTCATAATGCTGATCCTCAATCAAAATACTGCAGCCAATATGTGTCAAATCAAAATACAGAATAAAGTGTTCTCAAAGAAAGAGATTATGCGCCCTCCAGTGGATGTTACCAACTGTCTCTACGACCATTACCATTACACAAACGTTCAAAGGAATGTGATAGCTTGCCACCCATAAGCCGGCGATGTAGGCCTACATAGTCGCATATCTGGTGGTGTTTGGCGTTAGCGCCTACAACTGTCAAATATTTTTAAAATGTAAGGCTTTGGAGACCCATGTCATGTACAATTTACCAATGGGTGGGAACAGGACCTTCATCTACAAGCCAAATTGAAATGCCAACGACAATAATCCGCAACAAATAGCTAATTTGTTATGCTAACTGAATGATAACAAATCGTTGGCTAATCATGCATAATCCACCCTAGAAAAATTAAACACATAATAACGCTAGCCTGTCTTTGTGTCTGGTTTCGTATTTTATCTAAATTAATGTGAATAGTTAAGCAGTTCCCAGCAAGCAAGCCCGCACTGGCCCCATCGGGGCCCAGTTGGGGCTGTATCGCGGGCCCACTGCTGGCAGCCCACGCAGGGCCCAGAGGTTTTTGCTCCTTGGCAAATGGTTGGCCCCTCAGTGTTGGCCCTGCGTGGGTAGCCCTCACTCAGCCCTCACTGAGTGTGGGCTGCCCACAGTGAGCCCTCAAAAAGCCCACATCTTTTGGGGGCTGCCTCTACTGGGCCCTTATTCATTTTCTACCCCATTTTGTGATTAAAGCTGTCAATATAATAAGGTGAACGAAAAGGCTAACAAATTTATTGTAAAACATGTCAAATGTGCTAGATAATTCAGCTTAACCTACACAATAACAGAGCACATTAAATTATTTAAAGCAGTGTGGTTTAACTGTAATACAATTTAAATTTGACAATTAAATAATTAAATAAGTGCCACATACAAGATCATCATCGTCATTATAAATGAAATATAGGCCTATAATATAGTTTCACAAAATAGAAGTGTTTATATCTAAAGATCTTTTGCTAATTCGTAGTTTGCTTCCAAAGAACGTAGGTTTTGTTTTTATATGAAAAAATCCTCTACCTTGAGTAGTTTAATAAAAAAATATATTTTTATTTAATATCCAACGATTGATGGACTGGTTTAAGAATATATTCTTCAATCACTGATAATTCCAGCTTTCCATATTTCCACTGTTAATAACATAATTTTGTCATTTCAAAACGCCTCTGCCGTGGTGGTTAACGCTGGGTTTGGTCGTAATGCTCTATTTTTTTTTTCAAACGGGCATGAAAAAGTCCTGCACTCATTGTCTTCAAATGAATATACCTCGGTGTTCCCATTATTTTTCACGGTAAAACTTTGTTTTACTTCATTTTGAAGGATACCCCTGTCCGGACATGACCTTATGGGGACTAACCAATCAGTAAACAAAGATATATTTAAAATACGTGTCATGTACTTTACTTGAATCGCTACTAACTTTAATCAAAAAGTTCCATCGTGGCCTTTCAACTGTGACTAAACCAAGGTCTCTTGAAAAGATTCAGCAAAAACAAAATATATGTTTTTCGAAGGTAAAAAAATATATTCTCTCTCAAAGTTTTCCGTGCCTTGCTGCCTTCCGCTTCACTTCGTCGGGACAGCGGTAAAACAGGCGTCATTCTCTATAGCTTGCTAGCAAGTTTCGCTTTAGATTTCAGTCGCGTTGATTGAAATCCATAAAGAGAGACATATTTTAATTGTTTTATGTATTGTTATGTCAGTCAGTTTGGCTACTATTACATAGGGCTATAACACATTGAATTTTAACTTTAGCTATGCTGATCGATGGTGAATGTAAGTGATGCTCATCGGTAACGTCTGTACCAAGACAAAAGGCAACCTAGTTGTTGCATTCTTAAGCGGGGTAATTTTAAGTAGGCCTATCAAGGCAATTAAGAATATATTAATGATCCTAGCGGATTTGAAAAACTTTTCATATTTAAAATACTTCTGCTAATGAAGAACTATGCATGATAAGAGTTTGAGGTATCATATCAATTGCCGTGAGAAAATCTGGACCTTTGCTTTCAAATTTTTGTTTTCCTGTTTGTCCACCGAAGCGTTGGTTTTCTTAAAGATTGCGTTGAGTGGCATGTCCAGTATTTGTGACCACGGATGCGTACATGAAAAATCAGTGCCTCAAGAAAACCTATTTATTAGTCAGATGTTTTATTGTCTTGTTTAAGTTTGCAGGGCAGACTGCAGAAATGAGCAGATCGGCTACTCGTCGTAGACAGCTAAAAATACAAGATCAATAACAGTACAAGATCATCATCGTCATTATAAATGAAATATAGGCCTATAATATAGGAGTTTGTTGGGTAGAGAGTGGTAACCTGTAAGCACGAATGTGCGAGAACTGGGGTAGGCAAGGAAAACGTATTTCAACGAGAGAATATGCCTGTAAATTGCAGCTTTATAGGCTAAATAAGAAGATTATGTACAAATAATATTGAGCAATGGGATCTATATTTTACGGAGATAGTTCTGACTGAAATGTATTTTCGACAGTGATTATCTGGCACTGATTATGGTGTACAAATGCAATTGCAAGCAGTAGGCCATCTGTCTTTTGGAGCCGCAATTTCGAGAAGGGTCCAGCTGCGGCCTGGAGACCATGGGGGCGCGGCGTGAGGAGGCGTGGCGTGAGGAGGTGCGGCGGGATGGGCGTGGAAACTCCGCCCCCAAACGGAAAAGAAGAAGAAGAAGTAGCTATTGGATCCAGGTTAAAGGTCATTTCAAAATAGTAATTTTACAAATGGCGGAACAAAAGCAGCAGGTAGGTAACATTAATCACAGCACAAATTATAATATTTAAAAACGTTTAAAAAAGAGAAGGTATTAACTGAGGTACTATGTAGATGATATTTTGCAAAACAGGCATAGTAGTTATTAAGCTGAAGGTTTCGTTTACTATTAGCGCAAATAATGTTACCGTAGTACTGCTTAACTTTAACTACCAGCTACTATGTGAGTCATGTCATAAATGGAGATACAATTTAAACACGGCCTGCCATAATTACATAAAGACGGTAAGCTACGAGCCAAAAGTGTTGTTGAACAGCTATGCTTTCTACAAAGTACTAGTTGACGATAATTAGCGCAGGATTTTGATGGCATTATTAATAGCTGTAGTTGCGAAAGCTAGGTTAACGTGGATGTAGGTCAAGGTCTACAGTCATTAATTAAGATGATGTAATTTCAGCAATGGTGCATCAGGTCACAGTTCAATACAGCTAAATTTGAACGTAGGATGTTGCTAAAATAACCTTCTATGTTTATAATAATATGTATTCGTTGCAGTTAAACGTTTGCTAGATAAGATGCCGCGTCGAAATTAGTCGACAGAAATCTAACGTGTGTGTTTAGGAGATTATGGATAGGTAACGTTATTTGACGTACTTAGTACCGTCGTTAGTTTGTCGGATACGTTTAAAAGCAAAGGTGTCTTGTATCGGAATTGTAACATAGGTTGTTTTTTTCCCCCTTCTACTCAGCTCCATGTTTCTGTTGTTAAAAATGAGTATGATCCAAAATTAATTCCAAAGTCAAAAAATGTGTACCAGTGTCCACTATGCTGGAAGCAGGGAGAGTTCCACATCCTGGTCCCACATTTACAGTGCCACAAGAACAGTGTTGTAAAACATGGAGGTAATGGTGCTAGTGAAACCGGAATTTGTTGCATGTAAAAGCTGAAAGTTCTCAAATGACCTGACTGAATTTATGTGAAAACAATCTGGGCCTCATGATTTTGGTGTATTGTATTGTATTATATGGTAAAGATCAATTGTAAATTATGTACATATAGTAATCTGCAAATATAAGTAATGTATCAACAAATATTCCATTGTTTTACAGGTTTTACTATGTATAAATGCAGCAGAGGATGTGTCAGAAGCGGGCATTTCCACTGTTGCTTCTGTTTTAAATGTATTGTTCGGAGAGAGAACATACTACAACACCTGCAAAAATGTCAACATTTAATGAGGTCTTCAGTGACTGGCTTGACCGTGCCTCCTGCAGTGACTGGCTCCATTCCTCCTGCAGTGACTGGCTCCGTTCCTCCTGCAGTGACTGGCTCCATTCCTCCTGCAGTGACTGGCTCCATTCCTCCTGCAGTGACTGGCTCCATTCCTCCTACAGTGACTGGCTCCATTCCTCCTACAGTGACTGGCTCCGTGCCTCCTGCAGTGACTGGCTCCGTGCCTCCTGCAGTGACTGGCTCCGTGCCTCCTGCAGTGACTGGCTCCGTGCCTCCTGCAGTGACTGGCTCCGTGCCTCCTGCAGTGACTGGCTCCGTGCCTCCTGCAGTGACTGGCTCCGTGCCTCCTGCAGTGACTGGCTCCATTCCTCCTGCAGTGATTGACTCCTCCGTGCCTCCTCCAGTGACTAGCTCCGTGCCTCCTGCAGTGACTGACTCCTCTGTGCCTCCTGCAGTGACTGGCTTTATTCCTCCTGCAGTGACTGACTCCTCTGCTCCTCCTGCAGTGACTGGCTCCATTCCTCCTGCAGTGACTGGCTCCATTCCTCCTGCAGTGACTGGCTCCATTCCTCCTGCAGTGATTGACTCCTCCGTGCCTCCTCCAGTGACTAGCTCCGTGCCTCCTGCAGTGACTGACTCCTCTGCTCCTCCTGCAGTGACTGGCTTTATTCCTCCTGCAGTGACTGACTCCTCTGCTCCTCCTGCGGTGACTGGCTTCATTCCTCCTGCAGTGACTGACGACTCCGTGCATCCTGCATCTCGTACCTTTGTTGTGGGCTCTTTGGGACGAACAAATATGTTGCATGCAAGAGTGAAAAGAACAACATGTTGTTTGTGTAATCTGACTTTGAACAAAAAAAACCTAAAGTTGCATATCAAAAGGCGACACTCCTCAACTATTGCCGACATAAATGAACATAACTGTCTGCCATCGGTTTGCATTGATGCTAAAAAGGGCATTTTCGCCGTGGCAAAAACTGCCTCTGGACAAAGATACCCCATTCATGTCCAGAAGCACACATGGGGAAGCAATCATGTGGTCACCTGTGAGTTGGAGAAATGCAAACGAGCATTAGAATTTTCTCAAAGGAGTGGACTCGTGGGATTTGAATGCTGCCATTTGAGGTCTTTGGCCTTGTACAGCATTGTCAATGATTTAAATACATTTCTCAAGGTCTACCCCAAGTTCTGGCAACTCCCCAAAATGCAAATAGACATCATTCAATGACCTTTCAATTTCTTCCAGCGGGTCTTGGTATCTATAGATTTTAGCATAACACCTTTCTCACTTCGGGCCCTCTTCTTTTCCTATGGTAATCTCACGTATGAGATCCATTGACCCCAGATCAGCTGTCTTTAACCATGACTTTCTATATATTGATGAGTTTGTCAATTGCCTGCATTGTTTCCCTGTTTAGCCTCTGAAAAGTAACTTTAAGTGTCCTGGAGGACAATCAATCAGAATGAGTTACCATCATTACAAGCATTTGCTTATCCATGCTTCACTCATTGGGGCCTTCACTATATCACATCTCAAACTCAGTACTATCTGATAACTTTACTTAGTAACTAAATGTAATATTACTTGGTATAATTCCTGAATGACTTTTAACATTGATTACACAGGTACACACTTTTAGCACAATATACCATACATGCAGCCTACAATGCATTTGCACGTTTCTCAAAGTGTGGTAAATATTACATTTTAAATTATTCTCTCAACTCAGGTGTTGATCCAATGTGGGAAAGGCGTTCTCCTGCCTACCGAAAGGAGTTTGGTGAAATGTACACTATCAACATGTGCAGGGAGTGTTGTAAACTCTACAAAGAGTGCAAAGGTTTGAGATGTCTTATTTATTTTGCAGTGGGAGACAAGTACTGTTATTGTGTTTTGAGTGTATGCGGTTTTGGTATCTTCCCACAGGCTACATCGGAAATGGTGTACAGGGAGAGATCCGTGGCGTGTTTAGCGAGGAGACAACGCCTGGGTATTGCAGCCACTTCTGC
Source organism: Galaxias olidus (assembly GCA_026901105.3). NCBI lineage: Eukaryota > Metazoa > Chordata > Actinopteri > Galaxiiformes > Galaxiidae > Galaxias > Galaxias olidus. Next base: position 171,919 of record JAPMUY010001717.1, on the reverse strand, counting down.
ATGATGTGCACTTTGTGAAAAATAGCAAATAAATACTGGTGTACACTTGTGCATTTACTTGTCAATTACTCTGAAACTAAAACTTAATTGATGGAAATGTAATAATGCAATTGTGATATGAAAAGTAAGATTCTTAAGAGTACAACAATTGTTAAGTTTGGAAAATGCAAATGTTGGTAGTTTCCTTTACACAATACTGTGAAAAAAATGGCTACTAGATGGATAACATATAGAAGTAATCATATCAAGTTGTGCTTAAATAGTTAACTATCAGATTACAATGAGAATCCACATTCTAATAGTACTGTTACATATCCATGTTTGTGGAATTGGTAAGCAAAAAGTGCGACTGTTATACTTCTCTTCAAATGTTTTATTAATCCAGTACCATGTTCCTGTTTGCAAGTAAGTGGTCACTCTGGTTGGGGGTTGGTGTTGAATGGTTCATGGACAAATAAGTCAAATTTCATTTTCTCATAGTTATGTTTTAATATTGAATAACTTCTCAATACTTGACTTTTTTAATACAATATTGACCCAAAAAAAAAGGATTAAAAGTAGAGAGGAAAAAAGCACTATTGTATCCCACAACCAATCGGACTACTGAAAGGGGGATTTGGAGGAGCAAATCACTGCAGGCACAGTCTCAACAGGAACCTGGAAAACAATGGAAAATGCTTAATTAGATCAACGTTGAAGCCCTTATGATGGCCTTATTCAATATACAAGAACTAATCCATAAACAAGTACTGTAATAATATAATACTGGTACTTTGGTAACTGCCGTTCACACATGATATGGGTCGAAGAGTTTACTCCATAATGCTTGGCTGAGCAATTGTCACGTGTCTATGTGATTGAAACTTGCCGTTGGTCTGCTACTGTCTAAAGTCATTGCATGCTGTTTAGTAGCATTTACAAAAATGATATCTTGGCTTTGGCAATGTTAGTTGCAATACTCCTAAATAAAACCTTGAGCTACATAACGTTTACTATTTGATAAAACATCATACATAGTACTTCAAAAAGAAATAACTTACTGCTGTGTCGGATACACCGTTTGTTATAAACTTCAACCTCGATATAATGGAGCTACTTTTTTCTTTATTGGGGCGGGGCCACGGTCCTCACGCCGCACCCCCTCACGCCGCACCTCCTCACGCCGCACCTCCTCACGCCGCGCCCCCCTGGTCTCCAGGCCGCAGCCGGATATTATTGGCAATTTCTGTTGTTTAGGACCGCGTCCTGAAAAAGCTAAGATGATGACACGTTCGCGGTTTTCAGAGTACACGTTTTTAATATTGTAGCCTTAATTTTGGTTAACGACCATACAACTGTAAAGGCAGTGAGTTTTTCAAAGTATATGTAGCAACATATCCATTATTTGTCCCACGATAAAGTAAACTAATGTCAAAGTTGGCCATAGGAGGTTTGAGCTTTTTGAAGACCGCTTGGCTACACCGAAGTATCAACTCGGTAAAAAAAAAAAATGTCGACACTAAAACTGTCACTTTTAGATCAACTGAAAATTTATGAATTTGTTTTTATTAATAAACGTTTAGTAAGTAACACAAATTTGGAGCATTCACTGTTTAATCACTTGATTTAAAAAAACAACTGAAAACACGTTTGTCCTGCCTACTAGTGGTTGATTTTGTATCCTCCCAATATGGCCGACCTGGTTGTTGTGACATCTTCCCATTCCCTATAAAAGCACTGCCTACTGACCTATAAATTATCTTTGAATAAAAAAAAAAAATAGCATCACCAATCCTAGAAGATCCCGTGGACCTCGGTTCAAAGTTAGGCAGTAGGCTACAATGAAATGTAAACCCGCCAACTGCGTAAATGTGCAAAATAAGAGTAAAGAATTAAATTAGATAAAATAAAATAAAAATATATAAAAGCTATGATGTAGGCATTCAAGAGCAATACGATTATTAAATAAAGTAGGACAAGCCATGTCCAGTCAAGATGTGGGCCAGAGATTGACAATGAATAAAGTGTGTGGGTTGGACCACATACAAAACTGATTAAACAGAAATGAAGTAAAACAGATATTGTCATTTTCTGCAAGATTGAAGACTACATTTTGTTATGTCAAAATATAAAATAATCAATGATTATGTAAAATAATCGGGCACAATTATTATTAAAATGCATAAAACTACAGCCCTGCTGGAAGAAATATATGCCAGAAGAAATATTGACCTAATGAGTGTATATTTGTCGAGCAGAGAAAGAGGAAATTAAACAAACCAAAATTTAAAGAAATTAACTTTAAATGTGGTGCACTTAATAAACATAAAGCTTGTCCTTTATCTGTTATGGAGTTGTATTGACACTTATTCTTTGTTATGATCTGTAATGACCAGAAACTTTGTATAAATCTCTCACTCCAAGTATTATTATAGTCACCAGCTGGCAGAAGAGAGATGATCAAGTAAAAATGGCAGTGGAAAAACACTCCAGTTTGGGCAGTTCATATCACTCACTCTACTATTCAGCTCTTGTGATTAATGTCATCCATGTTTTGTGTTGATCTTCGTTGCTTCTGTAATGCCAATGCTGCCAATAACACCAGTACAGTACAGACGCCATAATTGTGTATATGGGTTAATGACGGATAAGGATTTTGAATAGATACATTTTTAAATACAAAAAATAAGGATATCTTTGGCAATTTTTCAAACATTTGGAATGTTGTGTACACATGCATTTATACAAAAACATTAAATTAAAGGAATTTTGTGATTTTTAAGCAAGGTCAATAGCCGATGACCTAAAAAATGTCATGTGGTGAGACCGTGAATTATCTTACAATTAATAAAATTCCTTAACATACTTAACATTTTAACAAGGTTTCATTATTATTGTATAATGTTTGGAAAAACAGTGTTTGCATTTATTTGGAGTTTCTCTAAATCATGATCATATATTCACATTCGATAATGGCACAACCTCCCTCTTTAAGTAGTTACCAGACCCATTTTTCTTTTAAAACCCACAAAACTGATTAAATTATTAAACAGACAGTATCCACCTAAGCATACTGTATCAGTGATAAATGTTCCAGCCACAATAATCTGATATTCTATTTTTAATTTAATACAGTTATTGCTCTTATTGGTTGCACCACATGATAAATGGTCGCACCAAATGAAGCAGTTGGTTAAATTCTATTTAAAAAGACCAACACACAATAAATTCCATACAAAAAATAGAACAGAAAACAGAATAGAACAGCTTTTTTTATGATTTCATAGAATTCTCTTGAACACAAACACTTCCATACATATTATTTATTTCTCATCCCAAACGTTTTAAAAAAAATGCTTTGTCGTGAACTTTACGATGTTCAGAAAATTTCATATAACTCATAAAAACATTCATAAAAAGAGTAAGACACATTTAAGAGCTTTGTAGTGAACTATATAGTGATTGTGGGAGGGACACAATTCATCACATTTTATATACAGTGGCTTGCAAAACTATTCAACCCCCTTGAAACTTATCAGATTTGTCTGGATGATACATTGAGATTTTAAAGTGACATTAGTTTTATGTTAGAAACATTTAGTAAGAAAAATATATAACTGAAATATGCTGTTTGCCCAACCCCTGTGCTTTGGAAACTTCAAGTTGACACAAATTAAAAATATTGCCCTAACGAGGACACTGTAGGCCTTACAATTGGCCTCACCGCTGAAACATAGAATAGCTCACATTTTCTGTAAGAAGCCATTACTCAAGAACAACCATATCAAAGCACATCTGGAGTTTGCCAGAAAGCATGAGAGTGACCCAGCTAAGATGTAGGACAAGGTTTTGTGGTCTGATGAGAAAAAGAGAGATTTTTGGTTAAATTTCAAAGCCATATGTGTGGTGCAAACCTAACACTGCCCGTGCCTCAAGAAACACCATACAGGTGGCAGCATCATGCTGTGGGGGTGCTTTTCATCAGCAGGAACTGGGCATCTTGTTAAAATTTAAGGAAGAATGGATGGAGCAAAATACAGGGAGATACTGCAAGAGAACCTGCTTTAGTCTGCTAAAAAACTGAAGCTTAGGAGAAACGTCACCTTTCAGCAGGACAGTAATCCCAAGCACAAGGTCAAAGCAACACAGGAGTGGTTAAACAACAAAAAAGTTAATATCCTACAGTAGCCAAGTCAATGTCCAGATCTCAATCCCATCGAGAATCTGTGGCACTGTTTGAAAGTTGTGGTCCAACCAACATGAGCAACCTGGAGCAAATCTGTCAAGGTTAAAATAGTCATAAATCATTGATTAATGCATAATTACTCAAAAAACATTTCATGCTGTAGGTAAATGGTTTTGGCATAATATTAAATATAAATAAAATGTTCTTTCCAAAATACCAGGGGTAATTACTGAAATTGCAGACAAAGCTATGCAAAATTATACATGAAGGTATACTAAAATAAAGAACTGTATGTTTATGAATAATTAATGAAATAAAAATGCACAGAAATTATCAATGCAGGATGAATATCTATCACGTACAACGTTCTACAATGGTTGCGCCACATGATACTTGGTTTCACCACATGACGTTTTCAAGTTTAGTCAGATTTTACAGGCACAGAATTGACCACCTAAGATAAACAGCCATTCTTCCCACCAAAGACCACTATCAAATCTATCATAGAAATGTAGATTTGCAGATAAAACCTAATATTAATAGTTTTTTTTAAGTCATACCACATGACATCCTAATGTGGCAACTACATTCCAGCAGTTAAAAATATGCATTTATTCCATATTTTAGAAAGACCTACTAACCTGTTAGATGTTTATTTGGGTCCTTGGCATGCACCTTTCTGATGTCAGTTTCTGTACTTGAATTGTTTTCAAATAAAAAATCCCAAAATGGCATTTTCTTGATGGTCTCACCAGATGATATCTCATAAAATTAACGTCTTCTGACAACATTTGTTTGCATATTATGATGAAAATATAAATGGAAATGCTTTGCAATTTTGTCAATGAATAGAAAACATGTTTGAAATTATGCCAAATGGGGCAGGAGATACATCTCAATAGATTAAAAGTAATTTTAAACAAGTTTTCAAAATAGAAGTCATGGCTGGACGGTTGCACCACATGATATTTTGACACTTCAAACAACAGAAAAATTACCAATCACTAAAAGGTTTGGAAAAGTTAAAGTAGGTACGCATATGGGAAAGGTACTAGATTTATGTGTTGTCTTATGTGTTTAGACATTTTTTAAAAGGCAAAAAATGCAGTTGGACAGAAAAAGTAGGTGTCACATCATTGACCCATATACATTCAGAGAATTGGAAACAGCAATAAGTATAACAGGAGCATCAGAGATACAATGGCATTGTTGCTGTTTCATTAACCATACAAATAAAGCATTGAGGGCATGTAAATTCATTACTAAGTGTGATTTCTTTGTATAGCATACCAGATCTGTGTGAAAAACATAGCCATAGAAAATAAGTAATCCTGCCTTTTACATTGTTGATGTGCCACAGACTATACAGCACCAAGGGACAGAATAGTTTGGCTAGTTGCAGATTACTTCAAATTAAAAACAATATATATATATATATCATTTTATGAGCCAAAAGGCCAGTGGCGTGCCGTTGGCATGAGCAAAAGGCCATTGGCATGCCACTACCGCCATTAAAAAGTCAGATTTTGTGATTTTTTAAATAAATGTTTCATTAATACATACTAACGATCGATTTTGCTTGATGCAGATGGACAATGTAATGATAGCCTGTGCAAAATCATCACTGCTGAAACTTAGTTTTATTCACTGTTGGTTTTCTTATCTAACAGGCCTACAGAAGGCCGTGCATTTGAGTGATAGGGCCAACTTGTCATTTTTGTTGTTGTGCATTGAGATTTACACGTTACATTCAGATATAAATAACCATATTTGGACCTTCAGACTTACAGTACTCAATAATCGTATGCAGGCAGCATTGATGAAAAAGAAATACATTTGTGGACCATTATTAAAAGAACTTAGCCCAATGGCACTACCACTTTCACCACTTTCTTCAACTTCTTCAGACTGTCAATCAAGTTCATCCTGCTCTCTGATTAAAAAAAAGAAAAGTTGGATAGAGAGAAAATGGTTTTCATGGTTTCATGCCCCCGTTTTAGTAAAGTTAGTAACGTTGTGTTAACTTAGCTAAATGAATAGTTGATATTGTGAAGCGTCTGTTTTGCACATTCTGTTGTTTTCTAACTATTGCCTCATGGTGCAAAGTATGTAGGCAACATTTTTGTATCCCTAAATAAGTGGTAATGGGACAGGAATGGGATTAGGGCATGTGATCCATGATATAAACTTGAGGCCAGTTTTAACATGCAAGTCAGTCATTTTAATAAATGTAACATTTACCATTTGTATTTATATTAGCTAAATTAAGGCTTAGTTAATTGGTCTGTGTGTGTCCCTCAGTCATAGGATGCTCATAGGCTGTAGTTTGTGTTTCACCGGTGTTCCGTTAATGTCAGCCATGGGTTCCATGATGGTCATGTAATTTGAAAGAAGCTGAACTTTGAGATTGTTTAGTTGATTTTTGCATAACATTTTTACACAAATGATTTTTACGCATAAGCTGTAGAAGAACTGTTATACTTGTAAGATTTCTTAGACAAAGTAATACCTTTGACCATGTATTCTTAACTAAAACAATTACAGACTAAAAGTAACATCACCAAATACGAGTGGGAAAACATAAAAACCTACTGGCTCCAGTAATGAATGTGATATATAATTGAATAATAGTAGACATAGTATAATAGAAGTATAATAGAAGACAAGCACTAAGATCTGCCATGTCAGCCTTTAGATGAGGAGGTCACTTGAAAAACCTGCAAAGTTAAGGAAAGTTAATGCTTAGAAAAGTAGATTTTGTGTCACAAGTTTTATTACAATGTAATTTATTCTGACTTAGCATGTTTTGATCGTCATTATTTTATGTGGAATGTCACCTTGAAGCGTCATTGTGTTAGCCAAGGGGAACAACTTTTTATGAATAAGTGACTTAGCAGGCTTTGCAAGTAGCCTCCTCATAGTTTAGTAGAGGCCCACATAGTTTTTTGGTCTCCAACAAAATGCATCCCATTTTGTTAGACAAATCCTGATATCCATATTAGAGAGTAAAAAATTCTGATATTGATATAACGGCCAATATTCTTTGTACACACATACTGTATACATACATATGTATACATAAACCATTTATTTATTGCAATGATCCCTCAAGCATGGTTATCAAACACTAATCACATATCATGTCAAAAATATGTAATCACATATCGTTTTAATGTTAATGTTGCGTGTTACATAAATGCTTGCAACTCATACAAAATCAATCTATCTTATCATACAGACACATGGGACATGGAGCCAGACTCCACTCTCTCTAACTATTTCTCCCTCTCTCGCTCTCTCTCTCTCTCTCTCTCGCTCTCTCTCTCTCTCTATCACACACACCTAATCAACTCATACTGTTTTGTTCCCCAGGGAAAGTTGGTCAAGTACTTTAGCCGCCAGCTGTCCTGCAAGTGCAAAGTAGCCTTAGAGGAGCGCAGCTCAGAGCTGGAGGACTTCCCCCGTCTAGGCCACTGGTTCCGCATTGTCAACATGAGGAAGGAAGTCACACAGGTAAGCTTAAATCTGTCCATTATTTCATTGAAGATCAGTACAGTACAACTTTCAAAAGATAGTATGATCCAATATTTAAATCTAAACTTTCACGTCATATACAGCAAGTTTTAATTCTTAAGTAATGATGGATAAAACTGAGTCCAAGTCTGGTCAGTTTAGACATGTGGACATAGCAAGATCAAGGTCTTAGTATTACAGGACTAGACTATGTCTGTGTACAGCTCCAAGAGTGCTGCTGGGTCAGTGTATTACTAGGCACTCCTTTTGTGTATGTGTGTGTGTCCTGTAGGAGCTATGTCCAGGTGAAGTGACTCTGGAAGGCCTGCTGAAAATGAGTGATGAGCAGGTGTGCGAGGCCATGCAGAAACTGGGTGCTAATGAGGAGGAATGTGCCCGTCTCAACGCCTCGCTCTCCTGCCTCAGGAAGGCCCACCAGATAGGTAGGAAGAACCACATGCACGCACACACACACACACACACACACACACAACACAACTGCAAATCGTATGCACACAAACAACATTGACTCATTGGCACACACTAGATCACACATAACAGAAACCTTAACGCGTGTTTGGGTTTCAGAAAAGCGCTATATAAATAAAATGAATTATATTATAAAACATACGCTCACTTTCTCTGTTTAATGAATAAATCCTGAAATGGCTGTAGTGAGTTATTTGTACACTCTCTTTCGCATTGGTTTGGTGAGAAAGGGGTTTAAGCACATATGCATGCACACACACCCTCACAAACACTACAATCACCAGATACTAGGCAGACACAAGAAAATAGAGTAGATCATGTATTGTGCACGTTCCATTCTTAAGTTCTGATCCTGTTCCTAGAAAGGTTTCTAAGTATACTATTGATAATTCTATGTAATTGATTAACAGAGAGTAACCATGTGGCTTGGCCGCTGATGTGGAAGAGAGAGCAAAAATCTAAACCAGTGGCTCCTTCTTACTTGGAGCGTGAACAACATAAGACATGTACAATTGTGTGAAGTGTTAAAGTCAAATTTGAAATGTTGATGATAATATGTAATATCTAATATGAAATTTTGAAACTGATATTTAGAAAGGATTTTTTTGTGTTGAGATCAGATATGCCATTGGGGGTTTTAAGTGAGCATCTTCCGTCCTTAATGTTTTGTGCACACAACATCTCCAGAAGGATCACCAATGAGCTTCGTTGTCACAAAGCCCCCCCCCCCCCCTTTATTTTCCCAATTTTGGCACAGCCAGATTTTTAATAAAAAAAAGAAATCAGGTCTTATTTACTACCCCTATGTCATTCCCTCATGCTTGGTAAGGCCCGTTTTGTAGGAAATTGTAGCTTCTTTATTATTGATAATCTTGCTATTGGCTCTCAATAGCCCACTCAACAGGAACCACACCTTTTGTACTGAAGTATATTCCCTTTATATTCCTGCTGGCACCTTTAACATAGTCCAGCAGATGACTTACCTTTGGTTGATTTCTGTCCCAAATATATTCCTGCTGGCTTGTATAGGCTCGCTCAGTAGGAAACTTTCCTTTGTTTTCTTGGCATGATGTTGTTCTTTACTTAGGCTCCGGAAGTGGATACTGGACTACCACAGGCTAGTTATTTCCGCTGTGTCATACTCCGATGTTATGGTCTGGCACAAGTCCTTACCACAGTTCCTATTGCCACCAATCAACATCATCCAACTTCCACAGAACACACCTTTGTTTACAGCTTTACTGCTAAATTGTTACGAAGGAGTTCTTTCCCCGAAGCTCTTTGTAGCTCTACAGTGTTTGCTGTGTGTTGTATCAGAGTGAAAGGACTAGTCTTAAATTGGTTGTAATGCAATCTCCAAATGGACTTTCAATTGTTGGCCAACATCTGCTATTATTTCCCAATTCTTCATTTCCTCATCCATCCATCCTTTGTGGTATCATATAATCCTTCTTTCCCTTTACTCACTGTTTGATATAGTTGGTGTGGTGTGCATCGCAATGTTGCTTTTAGCCTGGATTGTATATTTGTATTCTTAATTTTTGTTTCATATTATAGTTTTATCATCTTGTGTAAAATATGCAGGTCTGGTATAGACTTGTCCATGTTTGCGATTTGTCATATGGTGCAAACACCGCCCCTTTTATGTGAATGCGCTCATAGCGAGATAGGATGAACCTGGGTTGATTTACAGAGTTGATAACCACCTTCGTAAAACCGCTTATTTTATATTATTATTTGATTACTTTTAACATGTAGAACACAGATACAAGTTACCTACATAAATAATTGTGTCCAAATAGTTGAAGAGGTTTTTGAGTAATGACTTCAAAACCAGAAATTGTTACATTTGCCCCTGCTCTCCCCTACAGGCCTCTGAAGTAACTTGGGTAATTTCGAGAGGTTTCTCTAAATGGTGTAACTAACAGTCTCTGCACTCAGGCTGATATAATGTGATTTTGGCCTGAGAATATTGATATTGTTTGTAGCCACAAGCTCAGCAAGCTGAACATAAGTTTGATTTGTATACAAATTGCTATGCAACTGCTTACACTATGCATTCTCCCTCTGAATATATTTGCCCTATTGTTTGTATTTTGCTTAGCCATGTTTTGAATTGGTGGATTCCACCCTCTACTGGCCAAATATAGTAATGGAGCCAACATATCAACCTTTGCCAAAGTTTTAAATCGTATACATTTATAAGAGGCATTTTGGGGTCAGTTGAGACAGTGAACAAATTAATTTAAAATTTTAATTATTCATTCAGAAATAAATAGGGGTCAAGTTCATGTCAATACTGCACAAAATAATCTAATAAATGATTGTGTTGGGAAAAAAAGAGAGCAGTCTCCCCTGTTATATTTTAAAGTCTTTACATAATTTAGATATTTTTAAAGTTGTTGCAAATTATAATTGTGTTCAAATGTACACATACAAAATCAGATATTTTATTAGACTTTTTCAATGTATACTATTTTATATATTAAGTATTGAGCATACAAAATCTGATATTTTATCAGACTTTTTCAGTGTATTTTTATTTTATATATTAAGTATTGAGCCCTATAATGAGCCTAACAGCTAATGGATTTATTGAAGTAATTAAATAATTCATGAACAATGCACAACTGGTTTATTGGAGGTCAATACCAGACATCTTAATAAATTATCCCGTAGGCCATATTGTGTTCAGAACTGGACAGTGGACAGTGGGAATATGTTTTTCAATATACACAGGATAGGATGTTATAATATCCATTTTTTATAGTATACAATTTTTTGTTGTTTATTAAACTGAGAGATACCCCTATACCTGTCCCTAATTCCTATTCCTGCAGGCTTTCAATGCCAACTCTGCAGAGATACTTACCACCTGAAAAGAAGATTATCTTTCCCTACTCTGTTACTGCAGGCTTAATATATGACGCTCTGCAGATGTCCCTATACCTATCCCTATTCCCTATGCCTGCAGGCACTTTCTGCCAACTCTGCAGGGATACTTACCACCTGAAAAGAAGATAATATTTCCCTACTCTGTTCCTGCAGGCTTGATAAATGACGCTCTGCAGGAAAGACTTACCTTTTATACCTTTGTCCTGAGATTAATCCTTTCTTGGTTTTTCAGCATGATGTTCCTTACTTTTGCACCCATATAGGATCCTTCCTTTTCAGCCACAGCCACTGGCTACTTCTTTCTGCTATATCTGATATAGCTTTTATGGTCTGGCACAAATCTTTGCCGCAGATCCCCAACTCCTTAAGGAGTTTGGTAGTTGATATTGCCACAAATCCACGGCATCCAACTTCCACAGGGCACACATGACATGCATGGCAAATGTAATTTTGACAATACACTTCATGCTTAGACTTTAGAAGCCAAGGCATTTACTGTATGCCTCTTCACCACCAGCAATTCAAGGGGCATTAGCAGTGGCGACTGGTGAAAAATATTCTAGGTGGGGCTGTGCCATATTCAGTCAGCTTCACCAATACAATTTAACAGTAACTGCAGGATACCAGTGTTCTGTGAAATACTAAGTATTTATTAAGTGCCAATATTAAAAATGTGAGGCATTCTTACACAATACAATCTTATGCTAAAGTCAACTATATACAAAAACAAATAGGGGCCGGGGGAACTTTGTGTGTGAGTCTGTCATCTTATTTGTAAAGGAATTTGGCCATTCTGAGTGGAAAACCTCTCAATTACCTAATTGTTAAAGTCAGGGATGTTTTAGATTAGTTTCTTCTCCATGGAGAGCACAAAATGTGATAAAATGTGCCTGCTATCATCTACCTCTTCATTGTGTTTCCTGCCCCAATCCTGTGGCCGTTCAGTTTCGTAGCGATGTTAACGCTGCACAGCATGGCTAGCTTGACCATATTCTCCATATCATGTGTGCCCTTGAACACTCATGTTTTTTAATCTTCTCTGATCAATGTTTCATGTCCCTTACTCCTGTAACAGTCCATGTTGTTGTATCTGTCCTAGTTCCAAAAAGTAGGCATGGGAAGAAAAATATGGCATTTCCATGACTGCATCCAGCTAGCCAAGCCTCGCATGTTCTTTTAGTTTCTTTTCACCAGTTTGTTGTTTGATCTTGATATATCAGGTTGATCTGGGCCAAGCTCTTTTACTCATATTTTCCCCACCAAAATTCTTCTCTCAAACTGGGTTTGATGAATAGATAATATTTAATTAGGGGGAGCCTAAGATCTTGCCTCTTGAGTAGCCGCGTTAGTCAATGTCTTCTTCTCTCTTGATTTAGGTCGCAAACCAACTTTCACCACACAGGCTAACTCGGTGGGGCGCTAAATTTATTGCCATTTTGGCATCAGATTTGAGGACGCTGATTGGCTAAATCTATGTTGCAAATGTTACTATGTGTATTTCTTGTGTCAGCTATTGGCTGTGCTGTTGCACTGAATGGGCGCTTTTTCCAGCACCCCAGAAGAGATAATGAGAGAGGGGGTGTGAACAGTCAGCTAATTTTACCCCAAGTACACATACTTACTTATAATCCCTAAGTATTTTTTATTGAAAAAAAACTTTCCACCATAGAGAAGGTAGGGAGGGCGGTGCCCTAAGCGTTCTCTATTGGCCAGCCGTTACTGGGCATTAGAATTACAGCCTTTCCATTGAAAATTTGTCTTGAGCTGTAACAGCCTAGGCATTCTTTATTGTGACTATTTTATTCTGTAATTGTCCAGAAGAGGGCACTACAGGCCATCTTGCCACTCATGTAGAATTTGTGCTTTTCACTGCTGCAGTTCGAGCAGAAGGGGGCAGTAGTCCTTTACAAAATTTGTTTTGGTATCCCATTTGATAACAGTTTGTAACAACATAGTTTGATAACCTGTCAGATGCAGTGGATGTTACTTTGCATTCACACTCACGCACACAGTTTATGACAAGTGAGTTTTTGCCTTTGCTGGGTGGTTCTCAAAGTCAAACGTCCGCCAAATCTCTGTGTGCTTGCTTGTCAATTAATTGAGCACAGGGGCAGTTGGTGTCCAGACAGACAGACAGACAGACAGACAGGCGTCCTTGAGAGGAGACGATCTGGCGGTGTTTACCGCCCATGCCGGGGTCCAGCTGGTCCAGCCTTGGGCCATGGAGGGAAGGGGATTGAACCCACCAATGTGGTTTGGGGGATCTAGAGTGCTGACCAACCAGACCAAGCTTGCTGACAAGAGGCGGGCTTGGAATTTTGGTTCAGCCTTCTGTTGGTACTTTTGTTCCCTCTATTCAATCCGTCCTGTCTTCATAATAAACTCTCTGCTTTGTGGATTTCTCTTGTCTCTTACCATGCCTGTCTCACTGAGAGGAAGCACTAGGACAGAGATGTTTCCTTAAAGACACGTGCACGTTCAACACATAGTACATCCGCAAACACAAACGTACTCGTACACACACACACACAGCATCACCCAGTGCGGGTTTTCACGGAACGCGTCGGCGCCCTTTTGGAGTTCTCATTTCCCACTGTGTTCTTTGTACTCCTACGCAGAGCATGAGCAGGAGAAGATGTCCTGGGCTCCTGTCTTATTAAAAAGTTATCACACTCACATTAGTCCACCAGGCCTCCTGAGAGCGTTGCACGTACAAAAGTCTCCCACTGTTAGAGTCAACCGTTATCGGAGGAGGCAGCAGCTTGTAATTGATTTATGATCGTCTTGTTCCCAGATATTATTCAAAGTTCAACTCACCCGTAATTACAAGCCCGGGCTCATCCATATCCCTTGCTCTTTAGATGTTTTGAGAGCACGGTGATAATGAATTATATACAGTAAGCAGTATAATTACAGCATGATGACTGCAGGGGAAATAAATGCACGTTAGTGGATCCTTTCAAAAGGCTTTTCAGGACGCAGCATGGTCCATTGCTTGCTTTGAGAATGAGTCATAGAACTCTCAGGCAGTTAAGCCTTTGTAATAATAATAATAATAATAATAATAATAATAATAACATACTTTATTTAACCAGGTAAGTCAAGTCTTTTGCATTGACAAGAGGCAGACAGACAAACAACACAAACATAATTAATATGTACATACATACATACATACATACAGTACATACATACATACATACATATACATACATACATATAGCAAAGACAATCAACAATAAATCAAGCTGAGGATTAAACACACTCTGAGAAACAGCATCAGACAACTTCAGCCCATATTGCAAATTGTTCCAATCACGGGCTGCTGCATAGTGAAATAAGTTACACCCGGCAACAGTTGACACGCTTGGAACAACTAGAGTGATAAGAGAACTTGATCTAAAATGAAAGGAGGATACTGCTCTGCTCAACTGGCACTGATGTACTGCAACATCCACACCTTACCATGGCCCTATCACCTCAAGAGCTTGCACAAACACACACACACACACACATACACACAGCATTGCATGCTTGTATGTATGTGCACACACACAACAAGTTGACACACTTGCACACATACTCTTGCACAGATGAGCATGACCAGTGCATACCATATACTCCTGTACAAGCACACTTACACTGATAACCATTTGAAAGACACAGAAACATTGCATATCCACACAAACAATCAGACACATACACACACAGATAAACGTGGACTCTGCATAAACATACACAAGCACCTCTTTCAGGTATGGGCTTCAAACACACAGGGTCTGTGATTCCTAAGTTCCTGTTTTGATGGGGCTAATAGCGTTGATCTGTCCGGAGTCTTGGTACACGCCAGCACGACAGGTCTTCCCCTGAATCCGTCTCAGTGTTTTCCCCCGGTTATCTTTGATCGTTAAAAGGATCGTCCCCGCGCCTGAATCATTTTCACTCATGACTAATTGGCTTCAAATGCCATCTGCAAGGGTACAAACGAGAGGAGGGAGCAATGGAAGGGGGGAATACAAAGGAGGAGAGGGAAAGAGACAGAGTCATTGAACGGACCCCTGAAAACCTTTTTGAAGAGCCCTCGGTGGTCCAGTGCATATTATCGGTCCATTTGCTAATTAGCTCCCCATAACTTTGAGTCCTTCTGATAACGCGGAGATAATGTCCACGACAGTACCCCATTCGAGGAACTGGGATGAAATATGGAGCTGCTGTTTGATGGAACGATATGGCACCCTTTCATAAAATCCTGTTTACACTGGCACTAAAATGATCCCGATCACATCCCTCTGGCATTTCAATGCCATTTAACACACAGCGGCCCAAGTCCTAATTAGACCAATTATGTGGTTGTTCATTGCCTTTTTCTAAGATTATCCCCATGCTCAGATCCCCCTTTAACAATAGGCTGCTGTGCGAGCTATTAGCATTAATAATCACCGGGGAATAATCACTCAGAACTCTTTTCCGAGTCATGTATTGTTGACATCAGACCAGCTCTGCTTGAAGTGCTGTTGTTGGATTGGAAGGACAAATGTGAGTGTTCTGTGAACCTGCCCAGCAGAGAGCAATGTGTAAATGCATTGTAAAGGCATTACAAGTATCTGGTAATAGGAAGCTAATGAGACTGAGCCAACGTCCATTCTAAGGATATTAATGCTTAGTTACTATGGGGAAAAAAGAGTGGTATTGTTTTCTGCCATTAGAATGGAAAGGGTTTCGGTAAAAATAGGTGAAATCTAAATTTTTACCATGATAAGATCGCAAGGTACATGCAACAAATTCAAAAGTCAGGTTCTGCAACTATTTTGAAAAGGCAGTTGCTAAGATACCGAAGCACTTGATAAATTGAGTCATTACCAAGCAACGGTTTTATGAAACTGATTTAAGTTGATACTTTCTCTCAGGAATTTGTTCATCATTGCTCAGGCTTGACAGTGTAATGTTGGCAGCATTTCATATTAAATAAAATAAAAATAATTAAATCAAAACATCACACTCAATGTTATATAAAGCCAAGTTACCAATTCATCAATGACCATGTTTTCGAATACTTTTTTTATTATTACTTCAATACTGCAACATTTAATTTAAGCAGAACCAATCGGACTCTATGAACTGATTTTGAAGCGCGTCTGTCCCACATAGACTAGTTGTTGTCATCCATATTGACAAGGGGAGGGTACAGTCCACACCACGGGAGGTCTCTCAAAGGATCTTTGATGATTTCAAGCACTTCAAGTGAGGTGATGCCAAACTTTTTAATTACTGAGTGGCTTGTTTGTCGTTTCGTGTTTGCGAGTGAAGGAGGCTTGACTCAACATCAGCGTCATCCATCTCTGAGTCGTGGAGGAGTGCTCCATCGGGCCCTTTTGCCTAGTTTGGCATCCTGTTGTGGATCTGAGGGGGCTTTAGGGTCTGGATGAGGTTGAGAAGCGCAACACTTCAACTTATTGCTCAGGGGAGGAGTGTGACCCCCCAAGAGCCTGTCTGCGGAAAGGGGAACGCTACAGAGTAGGTCGCTTGACTCAAGAGCCACTCCTGGACACTGATGGTCTCTGTCTCATGGGTTTGTGTAGACACATGTTTCCTGTAAACATGAATATTGCCGGGGTTAATCAGATTGGCCTCGCTAAATGCATAATAAAGATTCCTGCTCATGAACGGGAGGCGCAGAAGTGTTGAGTGAGGTGACTGCGTAGCTCCATTCTGTGCCTCCTGCCATTTTCTTATTGAACACAGTATTATAATTCCTAGTTGATGAATTGCTTCTCATATAAAGAAGTTACCAAAGAACAGCCACCAAAATAACTTGCAGGGGACAAAGGAAACAACATATAAAGTTTTTGAAAGCTAAAGGGGGGAACCGGGTCAAACTAAAAGTAAACACTAAACATAGAGCACATCTGTGTCAAGTTCACATCAAAATATTGAGTTAGGAAAGAGCTATGAGGTCCAGCTACTGGCACATTCAGACGCATATAAGAATGCTCTGTTCAGATCCTTAGTGGACATCACTGCTGTACTGAGACGTCAACGTAGAACCATTGTCCCAAGGTACATGTATATGACATTGGAAGCACACAGAGCCTTATAGCCTTATTTGGAAAACAGCACTAAATCGGAACCTCCATTTTGAAGTTCTTCATTCCTCCAGGAATATTGTGAAGGTTGATATAGAAATTGTTTTTCATGTTAATGTTTTGATGCGGAGAATTCCTGATGGGCCGTCTACACAGAAACCTCTGTTTGAGGGGAGGCAGTATACTGATGCACTCACATCATGAACAACAGAATGAAATTGATGCTGTAAATTTGCTGAGATCATGCCTGCATTGACTGTCATTGGTAGAGACCTGTCCTGCCAATGTGTCTTCAGAGTCCAATTCTTCTCTGGTTATTAAAATAGATGTATATATAGCGCAGTCCTCTGAAATTGTTTTTATGTTTCCGTTCTGCCAAATGTGTGCTTTTGCTCAGTATTCATTTAATGTTACGCTACTGGGATTGAAATACATTTAATGCACCATTGGAACAGCACACTATTTTCAAACTATATCTTTGTCAAATTGGTAAACTTATTTTTTTGTCCCCCCTCATCCTCACCTTCCCTCTCCCTAAGAACAACTTGAGGAGGACAAAATGCACATTCATGGAGGTGAAGTATTGTCGTCAGAGCTCTACAAAAAACAACACATTTTCAGACTTCTTCTCCCTCTTCTTGATTTAATGTCTCCATCTTTCCATCAGCTTGTAGTTTGAATACAACGTGTGGTCATTGCAGTGGCTGTGGATCATCAAAGCTTCCCTTCTTCATGGACCTCCACACTCATTTAACATGCTACACTCAATCATCCTGCAACGTGTTAGAACCCTTTCCACTTCCTGATAACTCCCATGGGTTGATTGTGTACCCCTGACTCCTGAAATAGCATTTTAGACAAGTGCACTCTTGTTGACTATAATCATATTGCATATAAGGGCCAACTTTATGAATTTGTTTTCTGTATACTAGTCACAATTCAGAACTAGCAGTTGTGACTGCCAAGCAGCCAGCAGTTAGTGCTGCTGTCTGAATGTTGAACACCCGGGGTCAACTGTACATTATCTGTATGTTTTGTCACGTGTCATCTTTATCCTGCTCAGGCCACAGCTAATGGTTTGATTTTTCTACAACACTCGCTGTCTATATTTGCTTGGCTCCACAGCAGGCTGCCAGACAAAGCAGGACTGGTCTATCCAGTGGCCCACGTCTGAGTCGGGCAAGGAGAACACGCCCGTATGCCAGCCCGAGGTCAGTCAGTGGATCCGCTTCCAGCTCTCCCAAAGCCCCAAGATCCAGGCCAAGTACAGCCAGCACATGTGCCAGAGCCCCCAGGCCCTGGGGCCCTCATTCTACGCGGACCGGCTTACTGTGGACAGCCACACCCTGGGCCTTTTCCCATCACTGGACTCGGGCCACCGGTCACTGCCCCCCTCGCCTCGACAGAGGCACTGTGCCCATACACCCCCCCGGACTCCCCTGGTAGTCAACACCATGACCCCGCCGGGCACGCCCCCCATGCGCCGCAGGAACAAGGTCAAAGCCCCAGGCACGCCTCCACCCCCAAGCCGCAAGCTCATCCACCTGCTGCCGGGCTTCACTGCTCTGCACCGCAGCAAGTCCCACGAGTTCCAGCTGGGCAACCGTATAGAAGACACTCAGACGCCCAAGTGAGTCTATTTCCTCCTTATTTGGTAGAATGATTCCAACGTAGTGCTGTTATGTTTAACTAAATGGGACCCGTCTTGGTTTTAGCATTTAGTGGATAGGGATGTCACGAGAACCGATAAGCCTTCTTGATACCACGAGAACCGATACAAGTTGATGCCAAAATTAAAAAAATGTGACGGTACTCGTTTTCTACGGTAACGTCCCAGCCGTGCTAACCACCCGTAAAGTTTTGTCGCGATCCTTAAAGTGTTTGGCTCAATCCGTAATGTGTTTGGCTCCCCTGCTGTAAGCTATCGCAAACTCAAATCAGAAATCAGAAACTAACAAGTTAGGCATAGGCAAAGCAAATAAGTAATCACAGCCTCGGCGACCAAGCAAAAAAGAAACAAAATACACAGGAAAAATGTTCTTTCTGTCAAACTATGCTGGGTCCTGTGCTGCCCTGTATACTTCAAGAGAAACCAAACTTTTCTTTGAGTTTTAGTGTACACCCCAATGCAGCAGTGGAACATTTGACTCTCCTTGTAATCTCGCTTGGACGTGTAATAAATGTGCGCGTAAATGTTTATTTTTATTATTATTTAAATAGGCCTCTTTTTTGTAATGTTCATAGATTTTTCTTTTAAATAGGCCTATTATTTCCATAGGTTTTGCATGTCTTGGCCAGGTACTGCAACTGAAATGATGTGCCATCATTAAAAAATATTTGTTTGTAATTAATAACAGTATTGTTTGTTTAAAATAATTGAATTGCCACTGTTCGTTTTGTAATGTTAATTGTTGTTTCTTTTATTTTTGCTGCTTGAAGGTACATGCCACTGTTGTTGTTTTTTGTAATGTTTTTTAAAAAGGAGTGTATGTTGAAGTATATGGGATTTAATTTATTGTTCTTTGTTTTACCATGGTATCGAATTGGGTATCGAGAATCGTGGAATTTCACTGGTATTGGTATTGACTACAAAATTTCTGGCATTGTGACGTCCCTAGTTGTGGATTTGTGTGTAATTGTTTGGTCACTGCAAGAAAGCTGAGTGTACCAGCACAAAAGCAATCATATATCCAGCCTCCCAAGACGGTCTGTTGGAACCACATAAGACTTAGTTGCATTCCAATCAACAATCCAGGCAAAAAGCTAGATAGCAAACGCAAAATGGAGCTGTGCCCTTACATCCTTGTAGCACTATTTCCTGACAAATGTAATCATCTAAACTAAAACCCAATCAGATTAATCATTAGAAGGACATCATCTGTGCTGGAGCACCAATGGCCTGTCAGTAGAGATGAGTTCCTGACCTGGCCTGGCTGTGTCTGGAGCTATGTTGATCCGATTTGAAAGGAGAGGGTCGACCAGCGGTAGATAATCAGGAAAGGAGCGCTCCTCAGGAGATCGGCCCTTGTCCTTCTAATGCCATTAGTCCACAGTGTGCTATTGTTGCCCATCTTGGTAAGTTACCAGTTGGCAGTCGTTTCCCTCTTTCTACAATGGCCATCTGGGTTTGTGGATGTGTTGTACATATGCATGTGTGTCCTGTGAGGAGTGGACCAAGACAGCAGAGAAGGACCGCAAATGGCATTAGAGAATTGATTACCGGTCCCTAGGCAATGATAGAGCACTGGCTCCACTTTAAGCACCTCCAATCACAGGGTTCGTTAGACTGGTGCCTGGCCGCAGGGAGTTCTTCTGGAAAGGGCCTGCCACGGCACAACAACTAGTTCTACTTCTACATCTACTGCTCTCTCAGTGCATTCTGCTCTACTTCTACATCTACTTCTCTCTCAGTGCACCCTGCTCTACTTCTACATCTACTTCTCTCTCAGTGCATTCTGCTCTACTTCTACATCTACTTCTCTCTCAGTGCATTCTGCTCAGGCATTAGCTGGCTATGGGAGGCTGACAAGTGGGATGTTTTTTTAAGGTTTGTTCTGGAATGTGTCACTAGTTAGTGGTAGTTACAGGACTTGGTAAAAGGGGCACTTGCTTACAGATTTTTTTATTTTGTATTTATTTATACAGGGTCAGATAACAGTGATTTATAGGAAAATATTTGAAGATATTATTTTAAGATTCTATGCTTGATGATGAATCTATGCTTTGATGAAAAGCCTACATGGGTGAAGATGGTGAAGTTTAAGTTGTGTTCCTATACTGATTTGTTTTGTTCTTCTGCTGGGTAATCTGAAAAAGTCTTTTATCACAATGTTCTCTCTTTCAATGGTCTAATTAGACAGTTTTTTTCTTATAGCCTATTCCTAGTCTTTGAAAGTGAACAAATAACTTTGGAAACCTAACTCATCTAGCATTTTGGTCATGGTAGCTTATTCATAATACCTATTATTAGCATTAAAAAAATTCATTCCACACCTGTGTCTGTATGCTCATTACACCTGAAAATGCTCTTTAGCTCTTGCGGGTCTCGGCCTTAAAGGTGCAGTATGTAAGTATGAATTTTTTTTTGTTTTTTTTACATTTATTACATACCTCCTGGAGGATATCATTAAACCAAATGCTCAGAGAGAAGGTGCGCTATATATGAGTGCTCTGGGCCCTGTATTCAGCTTTTAAAAAGTCTAGGGACGCCCGCCTATCCCCAACCAATCAGGAGAGTTTTTGCAAGGAGTAAGGGCTATCTGCCTGTCAATCACCTCACGTGCACACTCCTAGGTAAAATACATACAGCTTCACCCTCCAAACAAGCTTGTTGTTACAATTTGCGTTGCAGACAAAGTAGCAGCGGTGTGAACTAGTAGTTGCAAGGCGGCTGAAGTCGTTGCATATCGTCGCAAAAGACTTGTCTTGTCAAATCGCCAAGTGCAGTTTTAGAACGTTAGGAAGTATTGTGCCAGATTTATGTCAAAAAGGCATTATTTGTTTACATGCATATTTTGGATATACTCGACAACGTATAGTAGCTATGGTGTCAATCACAGCTAAATAAAAACGATTGTCATGCACTAGCTCATACTAATAGGGGAATAAAATTATGAAATAGTTTTTGTTAACGTTAGCTTACTAACTGTATGTCGTTACTATGGAAACGGTCATTTGTGTTTCAGTTTTAGAGCGTTTACGATCAGACGTTAGGGATTCTTTTGTTTCTCACCTCATCAGATATGGCTTTATGCGTTGTTGGTGAGAACCAAAAATATGCACAACATACACATGATTCATGAAACACTGCCTTGCTCAGGCACATGAAGTCAAGTCTGCGCGCACGGGCATGTGTGGGATGGGCCATTGAGAGGGATAGGAGAGACCAAAGACTCAGGAGGTTGGCCTTTTTGAGTGTTATGATTGAAATTCTTGCAATTTTGTCCCCAATTCTTTTGAACTACATACTGCACCTTTAATTATCAGATGCTTTGACTTGGGCACTAACAAGGGATGACCCCTTGACCCCTTTCTCACATAGACATTTGAGATGATGAGAAAGACCCATATCCCCCAGACGTGACTGCTCCACATATTCATGGCCATGCTCTTTACTCTCCCTCTAAACTGTCATTACAGACCCCGGGGACAAAGGAGTTCAATAGCTAGGGAATGTGAAGTATCTAGATTGATTGGGAAGACATCGATTTGGTCAAGTACTGAGATTTTTGTGGTTGTCTTGGCGGAAGTCTTGAGGAAAATGTTTTATCAGGGATGCTTTGAAAAGCAGAAATAATGGACACCTGATTTCGAACAGAACAATCTAATACACTTGATAATGAATTTATATAAAATAGAAAACCTTAATTCAGTAATTCAAACTTTCAAATTGGACCAAGCCATAGGTTACTTAATCCTAGCTGGTAGTCCGTCCCTAAAAAACCACTATAATCCCTATCCAGACTTCTCACCCGAAAGGAAGGTGTATGGTATCGTGGAACAACATATGAAGATGGAACCATTCCTGTTATTTTAAGCTTTTAGCGTGCTTACCCCATAACGCACAGTATGCTAACAAATCACACCTTTCCTGTCATCAAAAAATCCAGACAGGAGCCCTGGATGAGTTCAAGATATGGAAATGAGGGAGAATAGCTGCCAGCAGTTTGGTAGTCAGTAATGGGTTTCTGCATAGACACCTCTGGGGAGGAAGACAGCAGGTGAGGAGGTAAAGTGTTGCCGTGTTCCTGCTGTTGATTCACTATGTCTGATTCACTACATTGAGTGGACAGTAAGTATACATCTCATTAGGCTAGCACGCCTTTCATTTCTGTCCAAAGCAGCTCCAGCAACAAAGAAGCACATGGCAACTTTGGGTGCTTTTCTACCTGCTTTTGTTAAAAATGGATGGATATTGCAGTGTCAATTAAACATTCACATGGGATTCTTGAAAAGCTGCAGTGACTTTTGCAACTGGCTTTTGCAAAGGCTTTAGGGACATTACTGCTCAGTGCTTGATATCTGGTTGACGTCACGGTGAGATAACTTTGGTAAATCCATGGACTCTGACAGGTGGACAGCTGCTGCGGACAGGCTCCTGCTGTTTCCTATGCAGATTGGAGACCCCCACTGATGACATCCAGCAAAACACACCTATTAGAGTGACTGTGCTCATTTAAACTGTAAGCCTATGTCCACATTCTCCAAAAAGCTTCTGAAGACAAGAGGCAAAACTGATATTTGTTTTCTCTTTGATTTGACCAGTTAACTTGAATACTAAGGACTAATTGATCTCCCCTACCACTGTAATAAATAAGCTGCACTGTCGAAAATAAGTATTTGACGTGGCTTGACAATGTGCCAAACATTTTTGAGACTTTGGCCCAAATTAGAAGTGCAATTAGATTGAAAAAACCCAGCTTGCAGAGAATGTGTGATGAGATAGCCACTTAAGCGATTTCACATAAAAACAATAAACCCCCCTGTAATTGGCTGTTTTTCGATAATTTGATAATTGGCATTATAAGTGATGTGTTGTTTTATTGGTTAGTTGCTGGCGGATATCTTTCTCTGATTTAGCCTTTTACCTAGTTTGACTTTTGACTTTGCTTTTAAGTCACCCACCTGCAACCAATCAGTTGCTCAGCGTGTCTACCTATTTTTTTTTAAAGAGGCACACACACTCAGGTAAATGCACGCACACAGAAATAATTGAATCAACATAACTTGGTTTCTTTTTCACGCAGGGCTTTCTAATCAGCTGACAATTTTGGATGCTAATCTGTCGTCACCGTCAGGGGGAATGGTGGATGTTGCAAGGAAACACTGTTCAGATTAGCCCTCTCCGTGTCCATACGTCCTTCTAGCATTGCCAAGCCTGTCAAACCTGCATTCACTTGGCAGGGCCTCAGGTACCAAGCACCACTTCTGTTTCCCAATCCATAGGCCAGAAGGGTGTGTTTGGGTGTTTGCTTATGTTGCTGCTGATATCGTTCCCCTTGCTTGTCACTCGCCTCCTCCTGTGCCCTTTTCACAGTAAAGTGTCTCACCTAGCTCAAGCGATAATTAATGAGGCTCATTGTCTATGTTAATGAGAGACAGCATGCGGCGTGAGGAAAAGGCCATGTTGCCACTTCGTGCGTCACGCGGTACTCCAGGGTGATGTGTTTGTTTCACCGGAGTTTCACTCTTTTTCCCCGCCAGTCAGAACGGAAAGCAAGAGCTTTGTGGGCACTTCTCTACAAAGCCTCTCACTAACGTTACTGCATTCGCGTTGAATGTTAAGCGCCTTCTTATTGAATTGGATGTTTGCTGATAAATCACGTGGGTTGGTAGTGGGAGGAAAGGCCATGATTCACCCTCTCCTTTTTCCCATTCTCTCCGGATAATTCCACCATGGACATCTGCAGGGAGGAAATTTGCATTAATTTCTTAGATAATTTGAATGTTTGCTTTGATTAAGGTGACATATCAACTGTATTGTTCTCATCTCTCTCGGCAACCCCTTTTCTCTCTTCCTCTCTTGTTCCAGAGCTTTCATACCCACTTGCTGTCTATTCATACCCGTCTCTTAACATCTCTTTGGGGCTTTGTCAAAATGTTGTCTTATCATCATCCGTTAAATTCTATGATTCAGGGAGAAAATATGGCTTTATTGGATTCCTTTCTAGGGTCGCTGGGAGAGAGGCAGTGGGGTCGAGGTCTGTCGATTACTAAAAATAAGACGGTAAATATTTCAGAGGCTAGGGGCGAGACGGACAAATCTATTTATTAGCCACTATGAGGAAGACTGTAGCAGCAGTAGTAAAACAAAATTGAGCATTGGAGGCTAAGTTTGGTGTTATTCTCACTTGTAGGGCTTTGATTGGCTATACTATTGTGATGTGCTATACAATAATATTTTAATATTAATATCTTAGATCATTTGAAAAATTCTAGTGTGCCGTTACTCTTAAGTTTAAATTTCTGAATTGTCATAGAAATTGAATAAAGGGCGTTTTCTTTCTATATTGCATTAAACCGAGGATCGTCACAAAAGGTTAGTATTTTTAATATTAGAATCTGCCATGTCTATTTCTTCTCTGAATATTTAGCTTCCAATTTGGCATTGGAACAACATCTCTTGTTCCCAAACAGTTCATTGACACACAGAAAAGTCCCGTCCCTCAACACACACACTGTCACATTAGCTGACAACCTTTGGCCCTAGAGGTTTATTATTGTCTGGCACTGCTCATCCATTAACGCTGGTGTTAAGAAATACAGCAGCAGTGCTACGGGCCACTTCATCCAGTTTCATGTAAAGAACTGTGTGTTCCTGTGTACAGGTGTGTGGGTGCCTGTGTTTATGGTCGCACATGTGTTTTTTTTTTTTTCATGTGTGGGCACATATTCACTTGCATCTGTTTGTGAATAAGTGCAGCTTTTGTGTCTGTGTGCTTCTGCGTCTGTGTGTGTGTGTGTGAGAGAGAGAGAGAGAGAGAGAGAGAGAGAGAGAGAGAGAGAGAGAGAGAGAGAGAGAGAGAGAGAGAGAGAGAGAGAGAGAGAGAGAGAGAGAGAGAGAGAGAGAGAGAGAGAGAGAGAGACTCTTCTCCATGTTTCTTGAGGAAAACTCATCCATGTTAAACAGGGCTTTGCCCCTTGCCCATTAGTGACAAGTGAGGTGAAAGGGGATGTCAGAACAGAGAACTACAGAGCATTAATGCCCAGACGGTGTGTATCCCTCCATCCGTCTATCAGCCCTAATGAGACCTGGCTTCAGCCCCTGCGGACCCCCCCGCCGGAAATTGGAGGCATGATTATGAATTTATATGGGTGTTTAGGAGGAAGGCTTTGCCATTCTGAGTGCCATTGTTTCGGGTGTATAATAGATTTATGAAGAGAAGATGGAAGTGGGCTTGGTTAGGGGGAAGGGTGGGATGCAGTTTTTGGTGTTGTAGTTATGCAGGGTTGGAGAGCTAAACTTGGTTGTTGTGGGATGAGCAACCACAGCCATTTTGGATGGGATGTAATTCTTAAAGTTACCTCTCTTTTTGAAATGGTGTTTTGTTCAAGAATATATTTTACTCCATTAAAGTAATGAAGACACAAACGTTGTTCTGACAATGTGTTTGAAGTTATCTTCTCCAAAAAGGAGCAATGATCTGCAAAAGGCATCCACTATATAACTAAATTCTAATTTCTCTAAAATGCTTGGTAGAATTTGTAGCATTTGCATTTTGGCTGCCCAAGCTGAATGTTCCTTCAGATTCATTGCAGAGCATTCCTGGCAAATTTCAGCTTGTTATCTAATTTTCTTGAGACTTTACAGGGAAGGACAGATACTGCAATATTAGCAATGGGGTGCCAATGGCCACGGTGCAACTGAATGTGTCAGGAATGTGTGGGACACAGATACTATGTGGTGCGAGTCGGGCCCTGAGGCTTGCAGAGGGACTTGATGCCAGATATGACTTATGAACATAAGAAACCGTTCTAGGTGTTCCAGTGCTTTGTATGTTTGAGACAAACTTGAGGACACATTCCAGACCATACATATGTGTTTGCAAATTACTCCTTGTGTCATAACCCGCTTGTTGGTGTCAAAGAGGGATACAAGTCAGGGTTTTCAAAGTAACAATATTTATATTAGACCAACAATATTCAGTATGGTGCTCAATGCAGAGAGCCACTCTCTTGGGAAATGCAAGGCCCAACTTATACAATTAGGGCGAGGACAGGTCTAGGTGTTCCCTATCAGGGGCTCCTCCCCCTTCCTGCCATTCTGCAATAGAAACAAACAAGAGAATGCAGCAGAAAGGGAGAGGAGGCCGTAACACTTGTGTCCATTTATTCTGACATTTTGCCTTGATAGGTTATAGCTGAGATTGTCAAGGTAATAGACAAGTATGTTGTTCTGTTAAGATATATTACTGCAAGCTACCATATACGTATGTATTAATGGTAGGGCAGAGGGTTAAAAGATGATAGAGCACACCCTTCAAATTGTACTTTTGTACCTACCCCTTTGGCTGAAACATTAAAGTAAAGGTTCTTTGAAGGGAGAGCTCTATCGTACTTATATTGAATTGTTACCCTGTGTGCAGTAATGGCTATAATCAGCACAGGTTGAAATGATTTACAGGCCTTCGGCGAGCGGTTGCCCCTGACCTTCCTCCTGAACGCAGCCGATGTGTATGCAGGTTCACAAAAGCCTTTTCATCCTGCTAAATTCAGACCCACGAGGGTCTACTTTGGCCACAGTAACCTTTTGGTGGTTAAATCTGCCCCCTCCATTCCACGCAGCATCCAGCGCTCTGCCCTGAATCTTTCTTGTTCCCTAATTTATCAGGTTGATCATAGCTCACTCTGCCTTGCCTCGCCTCGTTCTTTACTACACTTATCCAATGTGGCTTTGGGCCAGAAGCCTTTTCCACCATCTCTGAGTATTGTGTATAATATTGAGCTCTCCACACCTGAGGCTTGAAGTATGGTTTCATTACAGTGCAATGAGAGAATTTTGTTTTTTATCAGGATCAATGGCTTCGATAGTCACTCACACTTGTATTGGCCCCTGTAGAAACCAACGCACACACCCACTCTCTTACAAAATACACACACCCATGCACAAACCTATGTACACACCCACACACACACCTACATAAACACCCACACTCTTACAAAACACACACTCACGCACTCTTACAAAACACACACACCCATGCACACACCTACATACACCATGCATGCTCGGCCATTGACGAACAGTGGTAGATGGCTCTCTAAAAAAGAAAGAGAGGACATATTTGATCGTGGCATTATAGGGATGTAATGATACACTCAACTCACGATTCGATACGGTTCACAATACAGGATTTGCGATACAATTTTGATATTAAAAATTATTTAATCGAAGACAAATTATGACTGAAAGAGATTTATTTTCTGCAACAGAAACTACACCGGGGCCGGATCTGGACACGGAGGGGCAATGCCCGCCAAATCGACCCCGCTTCATCCCAAAATTAAAAAAGAACTGAAAAGTAAATTGTTTTGCCAATCATAAACATGCCATATAGAAATAATTTTAAGTTTACTTACATCTGATTGGTTGTCATATAAAAAAGCGTGTTGAACTTGTTATCATTTGATTTTGTTACAACACCACTCCGTTGTGTACTCGTTACCACACGCAAGCAGCATTACTGTGCTATTAATTTTAGCTAGTATGTATAGGGGCACTGGCAGAGTTGGACGTTATGCCTCGTTGGGTTTATTCAAATTTACAATGTGTAATTTGATCATCTCTAAACTTCGCACTGCTTTCAATGCAGGTACAAGTAATTTAAAACGTAATGTGCGTCAAAATGGATATGCGGATCGCTGTCCCTGCGCTCTACTAGCAAAAGCTTCGGCGTGTCGTGGCTGTGTCTCGACTAACGTTTGTGCCAGTGGAGACAGCACAGGGCAACTTCAGCACAGCAAGAAAAGTCATTTAGATATGGAGGAATGTGGTGTGGCTTTTTCAAGGAATAGGAGGTTGATGTGGCTATGATAAAAAAATAATCAAAGAGTATGATAGGGGGACGAGGAAGTCTGGTGACAAATAGAATTTACAGGGTTAGCACTGGTGCCGCACAGCAAGAAGGTCCTGGGTTCAAACCCCATCTGACCCAATGGACTTTCTGTGTGTAGTTTGCATGTTCTCCCCGTGTTTGTGTGGGTTTCCTCCAGGTACTCCGGTTTCCTCCCAACAACAAAAAACATGATCCATTCTCCTACCAGTGCCCTGACCAGTCACTGCCAATTCACCTGGAGTCAGTCTGTGTGTCCTATGTTCTAAGCAAGTCTGTCGTAATATGTTGGGTGAACAAGTCTGGCGCAAATTGGCTGCCGTGGTATCACTCTGACTGAGTGTTGTGTTTGATAGCTGTCGGTCCATTTGTTGTTCGTTCTGTGTAATTAATTGGTGACTAATTTGTGTGAAACCCTTTGAGTCTCGAGAAAAGCGCTAAAAACTAAATAAAATGAATTATTATTGTTATTATTAGAAAATAAAGAAACTCGACTTGTTTGGACACAAAGGGAAGAAATGTTTAATAAGCCTGTGGGAAAGAACATAACCTTGGAATTAGGAAAGGAAAAAATATATGTAAGAAAATTCATCAATAAAACACCACTTAATAGTTTGTAATAATAGGTCTGTATCACATTGCAAAAATTACATTAGTACATTATAATCATGTTGCCCCCTCACTACCAGGAGTGTAGCACAAAATGATGGGCCCTATACACAAGCTGTAGCAGCAGGCCACCTTCATCTTCCCATATTATTTATTACAAATAATTTAGCCTATGCTGTGCACATGAATCTGTAGTGGTTACGAGGGTAGTCACTAATGAACTGTTCATACTACATACAAGTAATAATTATCTGTTATATCCTTATCCTCAATCTCCCTGGCGGAGGTCACTGAGGTAGTCAAACAACTCCACAGGGGCAAAGCCCCAGGGGTTGATGAGATCCGCCCAGAAATGCTGAAGGCTTTGGGTGTTGAGGGACTGTCATGGATGACACGTCTTATCAACATTGCGTGGAAGTCGGGGACTGTACCTAAGGAGTGGCAGACCGGGGTGGTGGTTCCCCTGTTCAAAAAGGGGGACCGGAGAGTGTGTGCCAACTACAGAGGCATCACATTACTCAGCCTCCCCGGGAAAGTATACTCCAGGGTGCTGGAAAGGAGGGTTCGACCGATAGTCGAACCTCGGATTGAGGAGGAACAATGCGGTTTCCGGCCTGGTCGTGGAACAACGGACCAGCTTTTTACCCTCTCGAGGATCTTTGAGGGGGCCTGGGAGTATGCCAATCCGGTCTACACGTGTTTTGTGGATTTGGAGAAGGCGTATGATCGGGTTCCCCGGGAGATACTGTGGGAGGTGCTGCGAGAGTATGGGGTGAGGGGGTCTCTACTCAGAGCCATCCAATCTCTGTACTCCCAAAGCGAGAGCTGTGTCCGGGTCTGCGGCAGTAAGTCGGACTCGTTTCCGGTGAGGGTTGGCCTCCTCCAAGGCTGCGCTTTGTCACCTATCCTGTTTGTGGTATTCATGGACAGGATCTCACGGCGTAGCCGCGGGGGAGGGGGGCTGCAGGTTGGTGGGCAGAGGATTGCATCACTGCTTTTTGCAGATGATGTGGTCCTGATGGCATCATCAGTCTGCGACCTGCAGCACTCATTGGATCGGTTCGCAGCCGAGTGTGAAGCGGCTGGGATGAGGATCAGCACCTCCAAATCTGAGGCCATGGTTCTCAGCAGGAAACCGATGGATTGTCTACTCCAGGTAGGGAATGAGTCTTTACCCCAAGTGAAGGAGTTCAAGTATCTTGGGGTCTTGTTCTCGAGTGAGGGTAAAATGGAACGAGAGATGGGCCGGAGAATTGGAGCAGCGGGTGCGGTGTTGCAGTCGCTCTATCGCACCGTTGTGACGAAGAGAGAGCTGAGCCAGAAGGCAAAGCTCTCAATCTACCGGTCTATCTTCATTCCTACTCTCACCTATGGTCATGAAGGGTGGGTCATGACCGAAAGAACGAGATCGCGGATACAAGCGGCGGAAATGAGTTTCCTCCGGAGGGTGGCTGGCATCTCCCTTAGGGATAGGGTGAGAAGTTCAGCCATTCGTGAGGGACTCGGAGTAGAGCCGCTGCTTCTTTGCGTAGAAAGGAGCCAGTTGAGGTGGTTCCGGCATCTAGTAAGGATGCCACCTGGCCGCCTCCCTAAGGAGGTGTTCCAGGCACGTCCAGCTGGGCGGAGGCCGCGGGCAGACCTAGGACCAGGTGGAGGGATTATATCTCCACACTGGCCTGGGAACGCCTTGGAATCCCCCAGTCAGAGCTGGTTAATGTGGCCCGGGAAAGGGAAGTTTGGGATGCCCTGCTTGAACTGCTACCTCCGCGACCCGACCCCGGACAAAGCGGATGACGATGATGATGATCCTTAAGCGTGCAGTTTGAAATCTCACATTTCAACCCTCCTTTTTCAGCATACTGTAGCCTACAATACTTTACTAAATTAAGTGATGTTCGTCTTCAGTAATATCATCAGACAATGATGACGGACCCGCCACTGCCCCGCTGTCTGTGGCTGTTTCTGAAACTGAGGGCCATGTGTTTCATTATCTTAAGCTTTGCTAGGTAATGTTGGTAGATATAATGTCATATAATATTGTAGCTAAGATTCTGATTCAATTATAATTTTTTTGGTCATCATTTGGGTGATGCCTACATAATTAGAATGGCTTTGCTTTCTATAGCACTACTCTAAACTATATTTGTGATATTTTATCCATCCAAGTTTAAAATAAATTTTCATTTAAATTCATTTTTCACACAGTGTTTTTCCAGGGGAAGGTCATTGCTCCTTTCCAAACTGGTCCACTCTTGCAGTCTGTAGCAGTGTTGCCTATCAGGCCCACTTTGAGTGATGGGTTGCATTGTGCCCAAAAAAGGTTATATTTTGTCCCTCGCGCATCATAAGGATATTATTTGTTTACCTTGTTTAATTAAGAACTAATGTTTCAGGTTCTTTAGTTGCCTGGTTGATTGCATAAAGGAATATTATTTCTGACATGAAACACTGAAACATGATACATTGCATTGCTAGCTTATAGGCCTACATTATAGCAAACATAATGACCTGTTTAATTGTCTGTCATGGATTGTAATGTAGACGTATGTAATGTAAACCATCCCTTTTCACTCTTAGCAAGCAAAGGACTGTCCAGTATGTCGTCCCTTTATTTTAAAGATCACATTGTTTTGTGTCGTCTTTCGGTGAAGCAGCCATTGAAGCCCATATATTTGTTGTGATATAGCGCACAACAGTAGGCTACAGCGTCTAGCTAGACTTAAAGCTTCGGTGCTGAAGCCCCCAATGAAAACACTTAGAAATGCCTCTGCGCAACTCGTTAATTCGGTGGTCAAAGGTTTTCTTACAAATAGCAAGTCAAAAGAAAAGGTGAATGAAGAAGGGGATTTTATTTCACGTACGGGATCATTTCTGATAGTCCGTCAGTCAGGGTGTTGTTATATTTGGTTGCCACGAAGGCAAAAACGTGATTGTCGGGCTAGCGATTTTATCAGCCCTGCAAATGTGCTCCAAGCTAGATTCCTGGCTGACTGCCTTAAATCTTAACTGCGGATTTTAGTTTTAAACCATTCTGTTTTGTGCTCACCTTTCTTTTGAAAGAAATTAGTTAGCAGTTGTTTTCCCTCGTTTTGCTTTCCTTCTCATTCCTTCCTTTCTTTCCTTTTTAGGTACCCTGATTTCCCCTTCTTGGGGAAAGACATTTCGTGATCAGCAGGTTTGATTAGCTGCGTTTAGACACAAATCGTCGTCAACTGGTGCGGACTAAACCATTTTGGCCTTTTGTGAGAGGGGCCTCAGAGACCACGACTACACCTATTTTTTTGGGATACAAAGTTCAGTTTCTCAATCGATTTCTTTAGTACATTGTTATTTGGTTATGACATTGTTACACTCTTTAAAAATAACAAATTGCAAACAAAACAAACTTTTAATTCCTGGCTTCCAAGGGCCTCCACCCCTGGGGCCCTGGGTACTCAGTCCCACTGTCCCCCCACTACAACGGCCGTGCTCAGTCATGGCCCCCTTAGAGAATGCATTCTAGAACCGAGCCTGAACTACACAATAGGCCTACTTGTTATTTCTTGAGGTAAAGAATAAATTATCTAAAACAATTCACAAGTCTATACATATTCAATAACAATCTGACAGTATAATTATCATATTCTAAAATCACACACAACAATCTGATTCCATTTATAAAACAATTCAGTGTCAAATAGTCAGTGAAACGCCCGTAATTAATATTTATTTAAACTGGCTGCCCAATTGTGTTACACCTTCAGTGTGGTGCGTTTCCCTGATTGACAGTTCTGCGCAACGAACATGTAATAACAATGAAACCGCACGCTCCTATCTGCCCGAGTCCGACTGAGGTATCGAAACCGGTATTAGTTTAAACGTAGTATACTGCTCGCCTTATTATTTATGAGAATACATTTCAGAACATGCAAGTAGGCTATTGTTTAATAATTTCAGATCGTATAAATATTCTTCCCGAATAAACTGTGCAACATATTTGAGGGTTTATGTTACAAAAACCAATCACATAATTATAATTATTATTGTTATTTATTTTATTTATACAGGGTTAACCGACTTAGACCAGGTCTCTTTTCCAGCAGTGCCCTGTTTAAAGGCAGAATATATAAATTACAACAACAAAAAAAGAAACAAAAAATAAGCAAAAATAAATAAAATTGTTTACAATACAATATTTACAATACAGCACAATATTTTAAGTTTTAACCAAAACAAGAACACTCTTCAGCTCCCAAATCCTCTAGTATAAGTTTAAATTGTTCAACAGAAACAAACTGCTCTAATGTCAATTCCTGTTGAATCTCGTTCCATTTATCCGAAGCAAAAAAACTGAAAGCTGATTTACCAAGTTCTGTGTTCACTTTGCGGCTTTCAAGGGTGATATAGTCCTGTGAGTGTGTCCTACTGGATTTGTGTTTTAATAATGAAGTAAGGTAAAAAGGTAACTTGCCCAGCAATGCCTTGTAAACAAAAAAGAGACAATGTTTTTCTCTCCTATCACTAAGAGAAGACCATCCTACTTTTGTATACAGTGTACAATGATGAGTTCTAAAACTGTCCCCCGTTACAAAACGCAAAGCACTGTGGTAAACTGACTGCATCACGGGACTTTAAAATAGTTGGGGCTGCATGCATGTACACAATATCACCATAATCCATGATTGACAAGAGAGTAGATTTTACAATTGTCTAAATGAGAAGGAAACACCATTTCCATGGGAATTAAATGGGAATATCTCTCTATTTGTGCTCCAATAGCTCTACTGTATTCTTCAAAAAGTGAGCCAGATTTTATAAAATGACGGTTAAAAGCATCACAAATCTCGTTTTTATCAGTTACAGGTCTGGAGTCTAGCAATATTTGCTGGGGGAGACAGGATGAAACACTGCCCTTCTGTGATTTAACCACTGTTATAACACTGTTATGATTATGTTATAATCATAACATAACAGCATCTCCGTTTATATTTATTATCCTAAATCTTTTGTTTTGTTTGGTGCACTCCATTCAACTGTGTATATAGCTAATAGTCTATGTGAGAGCTAATATTTAGATTAATCTTACACACTGGTGTCAATTTCGAAGTGTTTCTCATCTCTCCTACGCATGGGTGGAAGTTTGCGTGGAGGACCGCACATTTTTACGTCAAGTATGTTTTTGTAAATCCCAACGTTGGCGTAAAAAGTGGCGTACGCCTTCTTCTGTGCATACGCAACCTTTATAAATGAGACCCCCATACATTTACAGTGACATTTCAACAGTAACCTACTGTAATTGGGTTATACAGTACAATGCTTTGAAAAACTGCATTCTGGGAATCTCAACTGTTGTTCAAGCACATTCGAACGGTTGAACATATGAGTGTACAGCAGTGCACTGTTAATAGTAAAGGATCTCGGGAAAACAACTCCTATGCTTATCTCAAATGCCGTTTTATTTTCAACTAGAAGGATAAGAAAATCTAGGTACTTGCACGTCGACAACTTCACTTCTATTTAAAATTATGAAACGGTCCTGTTTTTACAATTGTCTCAGCATTTTTTTATTTTTTTATTTATAAGTGTAAGTATTCTGGCGGGATTTGTTTTGTAGGGTAATTTGTTAATTCCCCTCGTAGTCCAGTAATTTAAATCCCGTCCGGAGCGCACATTTCAGTGTGTCCCTGATTTTGATTTCTGATTTGAGTTTGCGGTAACTTACAGCAGGGGAGGCAAAAACCATTACAGATTGGGGTAGGCAGTTTTTCGGAAAAGGCAAAAAAATCCCTGAATTTGAAAATACAGCCCTCCTCCTGCAGCTCATCGTGATATAACTGTCTCGCGAAGTATCGTTACATTCCTACGCCATGATGGGAAGATCGGATCATTTTAGTGACTTGGTTCTTTAACTCTCGTTCAGTAAAATTAACTACTCTTTTTTCGAGTCTTTTCGTTCATTATGTTCATTAGACGAGTGATGTGTGTGTGTGTGTGTGTGGGGGGGGGGGGGGTTAATGTATTTAAACTGACATGTAATAATCTAAAAATCAATAACAATCACTTATGAACAAAGTCATAACTTAAGAATAAAGCAGTCACGTTACAGTGAACGAAAGACGAAAGACTCTTGCCCTAAGGGTAAACTTCTAATTTATGTTTCCTGATCTCTTATGCAGCTATCAAGTGACCAGTGAACGAACGACTCAGGCCAGAAAACTCAGTTCCGGGGTGAACTACTCTTTTCTCTTTTTTATACTGAGCCTATGGGGCTGTCACTTAAAAATTTAACGAACGACTCAGACTCATTCGAGGGGGGTGAACTACTAATTTCTGTTTCCTGTCCTGTCTTTCGTTCTCTTTTCACGTGACTGCTAGGCTTAGTGAGGATGATTGTTATTTTGGCTGTATGGTGTGATTTTACTTGTTTATTTGTATTTAACATATACAGTTAGGCCCAAAAATATTTGGACAGTGACACAAGTTTTGTTATTTTAGCTGTTTACGAAAACATATTCAGGATACAATTATATAATCAATATGGGCTTAAAGTGCAGACTCTCAGCTGTAATTTGAGAGTATTCACATCCAAATTGGAGCAAGGGTTTAGGAATTACAGCTCTTTAATACGTAGCCGCCTCTTTTTCAAGGGACCAAAAGTAATTGGACAATTGACTCAGAAGGCTGCAAAAAAAATAACAACGCTGCATGGGCTCTTCCCTCATTAACCTGTCATCAATTAAGCAGTTAAAAGGTCTGGAGTTGATTCCAGGTGTGGCGTTTGCATTTGGAAGCTGTTGCTGTGAACACACAACATGCGGTCAAAGGAGCTCTGAATGGAGGTGAAACAGACCATCCTGACGCTGAAAAAAAAGAAGAAATCCATCAGAGAGATAGCAGAAATGTTAGGAGTGGCCAAATCAACAGTTTGGTACATTCTGAGAAAAAAAGAGTGCACTGGTGAGCTTGGGAACTCAAAAAGGCCTAGACGTCCACGGAAGACAACAGTGGTGGATGATCGCAGAATCCTTTCCATGGTGAAGAAAAACCCCTTCACAACATCCACTCAAGTGAAGAACACTCTCCAGGAAGTAGGTGTATCAGTATCTAAGTCTACCATAAAGAGAAGACTTCATGAGAGTAAATACAAAGGATTCACCACAAGGTGCAAACCATTAATCAGCCTCAAAAATAGAAAGGCCAGAATTGACTTTGCCAAAAAACACCTGAAGAAGCCAACCCAGTTCTGGAACAGCATTCTTTGGACAGATGAGACTAAGATCAACCTATACCAGAATGATGGGAAGAAGAAAGTTTGGAGGAGAATTGGAACAGCTCATGATCCAAAGCACACCACATCTTCTGTAAAACATGGTGGAGGCAGTGTGATGGCATGGGCATGCATGGCTTCCAATGGCACTGGGTCACTTGTGTTTATTGATGATGTAACAAAAGACAGAATCAGCCGGATGAATTCTGAAGTGTATAGGGATATACTTTCTGCTCAGATTCAGCCAAATGCAGCAAAGTTGATTGGACGGCGCTTCACAGTACAGATGGACAATGACCCAAAACATACTGCAAAAGCAACCCAGGAGTTTTTTAAAGCAAAGAAGTGGAATATTCTGCAATGGCCGAGTCAATCACCAGATCTCAACCCAATCGAGCATGCATTTCACTTGCTCAAGACAAAACCTAAGGCAGAAAGACCCACAAACAAGCAACAACTGAAGACCGCTGCAGTAAAGGCCTGGCAAAGCATCACAAAGGAGGAAACCCAGCGTTTGGTGATGTCCATGGGTTCCAGACTTCAGGCAGTCATTGCCTGCAAAGGATTCTCAACAAAATATTGAAAAGTAACATTTTACTTGGGGTTATGTTTATTTGTCCAATTACTTTTGAGCCCCTGAAATGAGGAGCGTTTGTATAAAAATAGCTACAATTCCTACATGTTTAATCATATATTTTTGTTCAACCCCTTGAATTAAACCTTAAAGTCTGCACTTCAATTCCGTTGTAGTTGTTTTATTTCAAATCCAATGTGGTGGCATGCAGAGCCCAAATCATGAAGATTGTGTCACTGTCCAAATATTTTTGGGCCTAACTGTATTATTTAGTATAATGTGTAAAGGTGTGTAATACAGCACATTACTGCTAAGTGCAAAACGTTAACAACGACAACCTGATTATAAATAAATAAGCTACATCTTAAAGTTATATCAATAGTTATATCAAGATTTGTGGCTAAATACAACACATCATGTTTCAGTAAAGTAGTATATTGCAACTGTGTAATGTGACTTAATTATCATAGTGAGTGAATTATAACTACATAACCATGGCGAAACATTTCTCTGTTCTAAGCCGAGCCTATGTAGCTAGCACGTGACCTGTGAACTAACGACTCAGACCAGAAGACCCAGTCCAGGGGTGAACTACTCTTCTCTCTTTCCTATACAGAGCCTATGAGGCTGTCACGTGAAAATTTAACGAACAACTCAGACCCGAAGATCCAGTCGAGGGGTGAAATATTCATCTATTTCCTATACTTAGCCTAAGCTGAACGAAATTAACGAATGACTCGAACACAACTGTTGTTGCGAATGTGCGACCAAAACGAAGGAATCACTCACTGAGATTACTGTTACTCCCGAGTCATTTTAAAGATTCGTTCATTACTGATTCGTGCCATTCATATTAGCCCAGGGATTAAAAAAGGCAGTCATCAACAAGGCATATTTACAAATTTGGTTTGGCAAGATGGAACTGGCACTGTGATCAAGCTTTAGAAGCCATATTGTGTGTAATACCTTCTGCCTTATGTGCTATATTATGCTTGCAGCTAAGCTACCGTCATTTGAATTATGTTAGCCACTAAAGCTGAGCCCTTGGTGTCCGATTGGTTGGAGAACTGCAGGTTTCTGTGCTCCTCACAGCAATGTTCACAAAGCCGTCTTGCCTCCTGGCAGTCCATTGGATCACATTGGAAGTAGCTTGGTGCTCTCTTGTTCCCCAGCAGTGGTGTAGCTGGGAATTAACAACAAGTCCCCATCCAGCTTCCTGTCAACTGCTGGACCCCCCCCACCCCCCACCCCCCCCAGTCTCCACTCCCCTTTGGCCTGCTCTTCGCCTCTTTCTTTTTCTCTCGTTTCGCTTTCACCTCTTCCACATACTTCTTACTCTGTCCACTCTTGATCACCTACTCAGCCTCGCTCACCTTTTTCTGTGATTATTACTTCACCCGCCTCCTTCGTCCTCACTTTCTTTTATTTTAATTTCCCTGTTTCCTGTTCTAAGGTGTCCACTGTCACCTTAGCAACATGTTTGCTGTGTGGGGCTCTCATCCAGTTCTCCTGTGCCACCCTGGGCTGATGATCTCTTCTCCTGCTTACCCCCTGGGAGGGTGGCTTCTCACCCAGCCTGCTGACAACCCTGACACACACCCCGATCCTCTGGGAGAGCAGCAGAGGAGCCACTGACAGTTAAGACAGGGGGCCACATTTATTTTCAGTACACTCCAACAAGTGGCTATCTGACAGGAAGGATGAGAGGCCCTCAAAACAGTATTTCGGACACACAAAAACCCACAAGAACAAACAAAACCCCTCAAAAACAGGCAAGGCAAACAGACACCAAGGCAGGTCAGCACATTTATCTAAAGA
Source organism: Galaxias olidus (assembly GCA_026901105.3). NCBI lineage: Eukaryota > Metazoa > Chordata > Actinopteri > Galaxiiformes > Galaxiidae > Galaxias > Galaxias olidus. Next base: position 132,975 of record JAPMUY010001717.1, on the reverse strand, counting down.
TACATACAGGACCATTAAATAAACATGCTCATCATATGAACATGTTGTCATTCTCGGTGGTGGTGTCATTTCTTCGTAAATATATTTATGGAACATAGCCTATTCTTTCTTTTGTAGTTTGGCCAACTCGGCGAAAAAAATATGTGAGGGTCAGACTGTTGAATGTTCTTGTCTTCCACAGCAGAGCCGACATAATTAACTCAAAGTCCTCCAACCTTTCAACCCTTCAATAACTCCTTCCATCATCATTTCATATTGCGCTTTTATTAAAGCTGCGTACACTTGGCTTCCAGAGAATATCATTACATCCATCCTTATTTCCATACCAGGCAACAGGGGGCCTTCCCCGTATGTGGGACGGTGGAGGCATCCGCATATCTCCACTGCTATTAAAGGGGAAGTATGTGGAGGAAGATGTGTTAATTGGACAGAATGCACCAACGTGTTAGCAGGCTTGAATGCCACAGTGGAAGTAATCCTGTTGATTAGTGAGCGAGCGATTGTCTGCGCGCCACCGCTAGGCAGCCACCTGTGTGTGATATTCATGAAATGTATTAATTCATGGAATGCCTTTAATTTCATAAGGGGTGTGTGTGTGTATGGAGGGGGGGGGGGGGCGCAAGACAGTGGTGTTTGAAGTGTCGCATCTCTGTCTCTTGTGTAGTTCTGATCAAATGAGAATCCAGGCATTAGCGGTGTAATTACTGTATCAGTGTGTGGGGGCGGCATACGTCTGACTGTGGGGTGAGTTCTGCATTTGCATCCGAAATGTAATCCAGTGTGTCTGTGGAATGTGCCTTCTTTGTCAAGATCCACTTTACTTCAAACTAAGAATCAGTCTCACAGTCTAGGTAACTTCCACGATCAAAAGGGCATGGGTGAAAACCACATGTTCATAAATCTACTGTGATAAACAACAGACAACCAGCTGTCCACCCTTTGCTTCTCACAGTGAAGAAAGGTTTAGGTTCCAGCTGTAGGATAGACGGTATACTTCACCAACCACTCGTTTAAAGGAGCCATAGGCCAGGTATGTGCATCTTCTTTTGACATGTAGTTGTTTGTGATTTTTACTTTTTCATACAGTGTTTAATCCACAAACCTCAATTGGTCCCTTTACTCTGTCTTTTGTCATGTCAGAACCTCAGCGCATGGTATATTGTCTTTACAATAAAAAGCGCTTGACAAATAAAATGTATTATTACTTTTTATTCTGTCCTTTAAAAAAATAATGGTATGAGTGAGTACTGTGGATGTGAGGCTCAAATGACAGGGAAGGGTAGAAGATTACCCCCAGGTTTTTGACGGCATTGCTGGAACCATCAATGTTAATATCTAACTCCCCCAGCTTTTTAGTCAGAGCCTTGGGGCCAATGAGCATCACCTCAGTTTTTTCTGCATTTAATTTAAGAAAGTTAGCTGCTATCCAGGCCTTGACTTCTAAGAGGCAGTTTGCAACTGATGTGGGGGGCAAGATGGCGATGGGTTTAGTGTGCATGTAAATTTGAGTGTCATCTGCATAAAAGTGGAATTTTAAGACAAGCAGAGTGGAAGCATGAAAATAATAAAAAGTAAGGGACTAGGACTGAGCCTTGAGGAACACCTTGAGATACAGGGGCTGGGGTGGAACAGCCATTTCCTAGAGACACTAACTGTTGTTTGTCAGATAGGAAATGAATCAGTTTAGGGTTATCCCAAGTAAAAAATAAGTGTACTTTTGTATTAAAAATATACTACTGATTTTAAAAGCATGTTAAAAGTATACTTTCCTCTTCTAGCACTACTCAAAAGCACACTATAATGTTACTTTTTGTAAGTACACTTAAAATACATTGGCTCTAAATTTGTATTTTAATACACTTTCAATGAAGTATATTAGAATAGAGTATACTTACAGTGAATTATTTTATAGTACACTTACTATACATTTGGTCCAAAATTGTATTTTAATACACTTTCAATAAAGTATATTCAAATATAGTATAATTACAGTGAATTATTTGATAGTACACTTACAATACATTTAATCTAAAATTTTATTTTAATACACTTTGAATAAAGTATATTAAAATAGAGTATATTTACACTGAATTATTTGAAAGTCCACTTTAAATACATTTGATCTAAATTTGTATTTTAATACACTTTCATTAAAGTATATTAGAATAGAGTATACTTACAGTGAATTATTTGAAAGTATACTTAAAATACTTTTGATCTAAAATTGTATTTTAATACACTTTCAATAAAGTATATTAGAATAGAGTATACTCACAGTGAATTATTTGAAAGTACACTTTAAATACATTTGATAAAAAAATTTAAAATAAATATTTATGAAGTATTAAAATAAAGCATACTTACAATGAAATATTTGAAAGTATACAATACTATTGATTTAAAGTTGTACTTTAGTATACTTCAGACATTTTATAATTTTAAACATAATAGAAACATACTATTCATGTATTTTTTTTCAATTGGTCATTTCAGTAAGGAGCGCCAATTACAGGGCTCCAATCACAGAACAGTATTTTAAAAACTTTTCAGACCCTCCTAGCGACTTTATTTCTAAAAAACAATTAGCGACAAATTTAGATTTAGAATCTAGAAATGTACAGTACTGTGCAAAAGTTTTAGGCAGGTGTGAAGTCTTTAAAGTTATAAAAAAATATATAAAAATATAAATGTGAATAATAATTTTTTTTTTTTATCAATTCATGAAATACAAAGTGAGGGAAAACCAAATCGGTATCAAAACAACATTTGGTGTGACCACCCTTCGCCTTCAAAACAGCATCCCCTGCCTAAAACCTATGCACAGTACTGTACACAAATCTATTAAATTGGAATTTATTCCCATTCAGCACGGGTAGCTCTCTCTCTCTACACACAGTGTATCGGGAGCCTGGGTGTGTGTTTCAGGCAGGAGTGGGAAAGCAAGTTTCTATGGTTACTCTGCAGGTCTCTGAGGGGAAGATCATGGCGACGGCCCCACCTTGACCGGAATACAGAGATTACATATTAAAATCAAAATATGAAATTAATGACGTCAATAATCATGATTGAGAATCAAACATGAAACTCACTACTCTAAGTTAATCATTAACATGAGTATCAATCAAAACAGTCTTAGTAATTTCAAAGTACTGAATCAGACAATTTTATTCATTTCAAAGTAATCAATCAAAAGAAAAAGATAAAAGAAACAAAAGGAGAAGAAAAGAAAAGAAAAAGAAACTAGTATCCACCGGAGGGGCAGCAAAAACCCTTTTGGGAAAAAAATGCAAGACCCCGACCTCCAATCATAGACAATCTTGACATCATCAATTCTAGTCCCAGAAAACATATCAGTTATCCGATATGTCAAAACCATCAGTCAGAAACGGGTGAATTCCCCTCCTGAATGCTGGATCCTCCTTGCTAGGGAGGACAAGTGTTCCCTGAACTGCTGCTCCTGAAAGGCGGCCCATGAGTGCTTTGACACAGGCCACCAGACAGACACGGCAGAGGGAACCTATGATTAGCACAACAGCAAATTGCATTATCACAGGGACTTATACAAATCGTGTGAATGACATTCAGAATCAAGAACATGTGTATGGCCAAATAGTCGAACCTCGGATTGAGGAGGAACAATGCGGTTTCCGGCCTGCTCGTGGAACAACGGACCAGCTTTTTACCCTCGCGAGGATCTTTGAGGGGGCCTGGGAGTATGCCAATCCGGTCTACACGTGTTTTGTGGATTTGGAGAAGGCGTATGATCGGGTTCCCCGGGAGATACTGTGGGAGGTGCTGCGAGAGTATGGGGTGAGGGGGTCTCTACTCAGGGCCATCCAATCTCTGTACTCCCAAAGCGAGAGCTGTGTCCGGGTTCTCGGCAGTAAGTCGGACTCGTTTCCGGTGAGGGTTGGCCTCCTCCAAGGCTGCGCTTTGTCACCTATCCTGTTTGTGGTATTCATGGACAGGATCTCATGGCGTAGCCGCGGGGGAGGGGGGCTGCAGGTTGGTGGGCAGAGGATTGCATCACTGCTTTTTGCAGATGATGTGGTCCTGATGGCATCATCGGTCTGTGACCTGCAGCACTCATTGGATCGGTTCGCAGCCGAGTGTAAAGCGGCTGGGATGAGGATCAGCACCTCCAAATCTGAGGCCATGGTTCTCAGCAGGAAACCGATGGATTGTCTACTCCAAGTAGGGAATGAGTCTTTACCCCAAGTGAAGGAGTTCAAGTATCTTGGGGTCTTGTTCTCGAGTGAGGGGAAAATGGAACGAGAGATGGGCCGGAGAATTGGAGCAGCGGGTGCGGTGTGGCATTCGCTTTATCGCACCATTGTGACGAAGAGAGAGCTGAGCCAGAAGGCAAAGCTCTCAATCTACCAGTCTATCTTCGTTCCTACTCTCACCTATGGTCATGAAGGGTAGGTCATGACCGAAAGAACGAGATTGCGGATACAAGCGGCGGAAATGAGTTTCCTCCGGAGGGTGGCTGGCATCTCCCTTAGGGATAGGGTGAGAAGTTCAGCCATTCGTGAGGGACTCGGAGTAGAGCCGCTGCTTATTTGCGTAGAAAGGAGCCAGTTGAGGTGGTTCGGGCATCTAGTAAGGATGCCACCTGGCCGCCTCCCTAGGGAGGTGTTCCAGGCAAGTCCAGCTGGGCGGAGGCCGCGGGGGCAGACCTAGGACCAGGTGGAGGGATTATATCTCCACACTGGCCTGGGAACGCCTTGGAATCCCCCAGTCAGAGCTGGTTAATGTGGCCCGGGAAAGGGAAGTTTGGGATGCCCTGCTGGAACTGCTACCTCCGCGACCCGACCCCGGACAAAGCGGATGAAGATGAAGATGAAGCCCCTCAAAATAATATGTCAACCAAAATTGTGAATTGGGGTCTATGGGAACACTGTAAAAAGCATTTGTGAGGTCAATCACGCTGAACCACTGTCTCCGGTGTTACCTGAGACAAAATGGTTACTGGATTAGGAACAACAGGTGCTCTTGGAAAGACAGACTCATTTACCAGATGGAAATAATGAATGAAACGGCAACCTCCAGTTGACTTTTTCAATTAGAATATTGGTGAATTACAGGGAGAATAAGGAGCTGGGAGGACTACCCCACTCTTAACTAAGCCTCATGGATCGGACGAATGCCTTCTTCCGCCTCCTTTTGAAGGGGAAATTGTGCCCCTTTAGGCCCAAATGTGCTCTTGGGTTTGATAACCAAAGGTCGCGCCCCCTTTATCAATCCCACATCATACTTGTCTCTCGCCCATAGTTTGTCAGGTACTTGAGAGACAAGGGCCTGTTCCTCCATTGTTAAACCAAGTGAGGAAGAGACCAACTGTGTGGATCTTTGAAAAGTTGGCAGACCGCCACTGCACACAGTGGCTATCTCTGTTTTCAACTCGAAACGAAAACATTGAGCTGAGGGAGAAAAATCTTGTCCTTCTCTCTCTTTCCAATCTTTTAAATTTTGCATCTCTGTGATCCATGAAGCACTATTGTCCCAAAACACATCAGGCTGTTTAAACAGGGCTATGTGTGGCACTGAATCTCGCATGCAATACACGGCCTCTTGTGATGGAGTGAGAGAAACCTCTACCGCAACGTACCCTCTACTTTCTCTGGTACTTTCTCAACTTCCTGCTTTATCCTTAAATCAGAAGTATTAGGTCTTGGAGTAGCTGGCTAAACTTTCCATTTTCTAAAAGCTGCCCAGTCTATCTCTTGCCTCTTGCACTTGCCTTCTCTGCTACTTGCGTTTGCCTTCTCTGCTACGGACACACTGAGCGTTCCCTGGAGAGGAAACTCCCCTCCCGTTAACTTGTTCCACCAGTCAACTTGAAAAATGTTACTCTCACCCATCCTCTGGGCCACCATTCCAATAGGACCAATCAAAGGACTGTCCAATTTAGGAACCGCCTTTGTCTGTCTGTTTCCCATGGCTCTCCGTTGATTGGACCTGGGGATTTTGTCACAGGACAAGTTTAACACTCAGTTAACACACACACACACACACACACACACCAAAATTAGGTTTTCCCCAAGAATTCTAACTCCCCAAGAATTCTAATACTCTGTGTTGATTCAGTATGCAGACAAATCCACAAATCCAATTTTATCCAAATTGAACCTATTTTGGGTAAGACATCTATGTAGTCACGCATCTACTTTTACCTTTTAGCCTATTTATAGTTAAGCTCTATTTTAGTTAAGCCTCTACCTAACTACGTTTCTCGGCGGTGAAACCCCACGACAGAGATTAATTACTTTTCCCAGTATCCTCTAGCATACCACTAGTTGGCACTGGGCCACGGACTACCACAGCCCCCGGAGATTGGTTAATTCCCCAGCTACTCATATGTTGCAGTTAACCACCACAACTGGACTACTACGGTCCCCAGAGATTAGTTAGTTCCCCGGCTACAATATGTTGCAGTTACCCACCACAACTGGACTACTACGGTCCCTGGAGATTAGTTAGTTCCCCAGCTACAATATGTTGCAGTTAACCACCACAACTGGACTACTACGGTCCCCAGAGATTAGTTACTTCTCCGGCTACTTCTAGGCTCTGGCCTAAAGAGACAAGCTCCCATGGGGTGAAGTATTCCCACTTGTTATCTAGATAATTTAGTACATGTTTCTTTTGTTTTTGGAATCTCACCTCTCAGTTCGTTTTATGGAGTATCCAGTCGTCTCCCCACAGGCTTCGTGGGCGTCTTTCTCCTTCCTGGAGTCAGCCTGCGGCTAGCCAGCCCTGTGGAGACACGCCAAGGAGATATCCATCCTCATCCTCGTCGCCAATTGTAATGGATAATTTCAATCTATGACAGAAAATAACCAATTAATGAGAGGGAGAAACCATGAAAAGATCAAGTACAATTTTATTGATGACTACAGAGTCTGAGTCAGAGTCTGTACACAGAGAAAATACTACAGTCAGATCAGTCTAACAACATAGTAAGTTCTGATTAGTTGTCAAGGTTCTAATGAGTATATGGGTCTATAAGATAAACAATCATTTCATTGGACAAGATGGATCACATGTTCATAATCAGCATATCTAAAGACACGAACGCAGGAAACTTAAGACATGACTTAATGTTATGACTTAAAACACAAAACGTCTAGTCTCAGTGTCTCCAAAAGGCACATATTATCTCTTTGGTGACCTGGCCTTCGCTCTGACCGTCCCCTCACCCCTGAACCACATCCCAGGCCGGAACATCCGCTAGGATGCCCAAATTTGGCCACAACACTTCCTGCATTTTAAGACTTTCTCTTTCCTACCATTATCTCTTGAGAGTTTGCTGCATGCGGCTGTTGATACATGTGTGTGATGAAAGTAGGGATCTCTGTTGCTGGGAAGCTCACTTCCCTTTATCTAGTTTTTGTCTCTCTTACTTATTTTGAAGGATGATTGGGTATCCTCTAACCCCTTTCTATTTTCCACTCTGCCGTTGTCTCGATTCATTATTTTAGAATGGAATGGCATACACAAGAAGGGAAGGGAAACAGATGCCATAAATTGCATTTTAACGGCACAATTGGAGCTTATCTAAATTGTTGACAAAGGCTTTAACGGTGGAGTGATAGTCTGCAGGCTACTTCTTATGAGATAAAAGAGCAATGGATTTTTGCCAGCAATAAGGTCTAATTGTTTCTCAGCGAAGGAAGAATGTCCTACGGGCTTTAACGTGCCGGAAATGAGTCATAGTTAGCCTGCCGAAGCGAAGGACTTAAGGTCTCAAGACTCTCACTCCAACATTCTTTGTCACTCCTGTTCTGTATCCCTTTTCTTATTCTATGCTTTTTTCTCCCTTTGTCTATTGCTCTGCTTGACCTGCCCATCCTTTGTTACTTTTGAGACTGTATTCTTAGCCTTCCTCTCTCTTCTTAGCACCCCCCCCCCCCAACCCCCACCCCCTACTACCTACCTCTGTATCTGCATATCTCTGCTATCTAGCAGTTTATCTGTTGCTGTCAAACTGTCAACCCCACCACCCCCCGGCTCCTGTCCCCTTAAAATACACCAATCTAAACCCAAAAGAAAGGGGGGGGGGGGGTGTAAAGGGGAGCGTGAACTGTCAATGTGTGACTGAAATAGAGTGTGCATGTTCGTTTGTGGCTTCTTATTTAGCGTCTGGCAATATATGGACTTTCCTGAAGTGTACTTCTGCAAAAGGCTTAAGCCACCACATTTTGGGTGAAGTAGCTTTAGGTAGAATGTCGACATATTATATGGTTTCAGGACAAGGCAGGCTTTTTCCTAAACCATAGCTTTGGTCTCTGGATTGCTGTAACTTTGGATGAGTCATTCAATTTGAGACGCAGATATATTTGTTTGCAGTCTTTTTTTCTTATATAGCCTGAGGAATGTAAAGTTGTCCCCTTTGGTGCATTGTTTGTGTGTGTGTGCGTGTGTGTATCTTGCCTGCAGGTCTTTCAGCTAGGTCTACTGATGAAGGGGAACTGCAAATTGAGCAAGTTGAATTGAGCACAGTTGCTTATGACGCGTTACGGTATCTCAAGATATTTTGAGACTATCATGCTGTTTGAGTTCTTTGATTTTACCTTGCAATAACAGTTTTCTTTGCATTTTAAGGTACTTTGTATAACCTTAGCAATTCTCTGCTGTCTGAGTATGTATTTTCTTTCAATAGAACTTTTAGTCCTGCTATGTGTAGAGCTAAACACTTGTTGTATATTAATACATTTGTTGGTGTCGATTGACCAATATTTGCTAGATCATCAATAGTTGACCCACAGTAGACCGTTCTTTAAGCTTGTGTTAAAGTTTATTATGGGAGCAATGTGACAAACCCTGGCATACTTCAATTTAGAATTCATACGTCTGTCACCAATCATGCAGGAAGAATGTTTAAGGGGTTGTATTTTCAAACTTCCAGTTGTTAGGCCTACAAATGTATTGTTTCGCGCGCGCGCGCGCACACACACACACACACACACACACACACACACACACACACACACACACACACACACACACACACACACACACACACACACACCTAACCGACTGAGTCTCTTTCACAGTAAAGCTGTTTAAAAGTCAGGTAATGGAAAAAATATATAAATGAACAAGCGTAAAAACTAAATTAAGAACAAAAATAATTATTAATATTGTATATAACACATTACAATACAGTTAGAATTAACCAAAAGAACACTGTTCAACTGTTACAGTGTACAGAGCGAACCCAAACGCAGAACACAGACACGGTAGATATGAGATTCGTGACGGTTTACTGTGGTAGAAGACTGGTCAGAAGTGATGGTGAATGGCGTGGGTAGGCAGGAATGGCAGGCAGAATCGCAGTCAAGCAGACGAGGAATGGCCCTGAGCACAATGAAAAATAATTAGTATAGACAAGGAATGGAAACACAAAGAACTAGTCGCTTCACTTAGAACAGTCTGAAGTATCACTACCACTGAAGCGGAAACCACAATCTGTTGATGAGTGGATGAGAAACCTGAGTCGATACACTGCTGAGTGGATGAGTTGATTGAAGGCAGGTGAGCTGATAGCAGCGAGGAGCAGGTGTGTTGGTGGAGCTTGGAACCGGGGGAGAGAGGGAGAGACAGGCATGCCCAAGTCACAGACACACACAAACACAGAGACCAGCAGTGAGCACAGAAGGAGAGAGAGACACCAGGGAAGATACTGAGGTACGGCAGTGGACATAATATCAACTCCCATATCCTCCAATAAAACTTGAACTTGTCAAAGTGAAGCAAACTGATTTATTTGAAATGGATTCTGTATGTTGTTCCATTTATCAAGAGTAAAGGACTCAAAGCTCATTTCCCATATGTTGTATCCATCCATCCATCCATTAGCTAAACCCCTTATCCTATGCAGGGTCGCGGGGGGGGCTGGAGCCTATCCCAGCCGACACAGGGCACACCCTGGACAGGTTGCCAGTCTATCACAGGGCCAACACATAGGGGCAGACAACAACTCACACTCACATCTACGGGCAATTTAGACTCACCAATTAACCGGCATGTCTTTTTTGACTGTGGGAGTACCTGGAGGAAACCCATGCAAACTACACACAGAAAGGCCCTTGCATCAGGTGGGGATTGAACCCAGGACCTTCTTGCTGTGAGGCAACAGTGCTAACCACCGAGTCACCATGCTGCTCCCATATGTTGTATAAGCCTTTGATTGATTTGTTGAGTCCTTACCAGCCTGCCTGTCCTGTCTGTGTTCCCAGAGCCAAGAAGAAGAGCAAGCCCCTGAACCTGAAGATTCCCAGCAGCGTGGGTAGCTGTGAGAACCTGCCCACACAGCGCTCCCCACTACTCACGGAGCGCTCACTACGCTCCTTCTTCTTCCCCACCTTCATGCCCTCCACTCCGCCTGTCCACTCTGAAACACCCTCTGCAAGTGAGTATGCTCTGCTTTTCAGTCTGTCTATGATGGGTCTATGAAGTGAGTGGGAATTTAACCCTAAACTGGTTAATTTCCTATCTATCTGACAGGCAACTGTATGTGTCTCTAGGAAATTGCAGTTCCACCCCAGCCCATGTATCTCAACATGTCTCTCAAGGCTCAGTTTTAGGCCCTTTTACTTTTTATTTACATCCTCCCACTCGGTCATTTTCTGAGCAGTTTTCGCTAAAAATTCCAATTTTATGCAGATGACTCAAATTTACATCTTGCCCCCCACATCAGTTGCAAACTGCCTCTTGGAAGTCAAGGCCTGAATGGCAGCATTTTTCAATTTATATGATAAGCAGTGAGCTACGATAATTATGGAGTCATTGTCTTTTGCTGCACCTTGTTTTTCGGAGGTTCTAGAAAGTTCAATGTTTTTTTTTTATTATTGAGTACAACTTGTGCTTTAATTATGCTTGTCATTCACAAATAGAGGGATAGGATAAGCGGTATAGCTAATGGATGGATGGGATGGATGGATTCACAAATAGAATCCAGCCAAAAAATAAAGCAGAAGACTTCAGTTGTGAAATAGTTAACAAAATTCAAGATCTCCTAAACCCAATCCTCAGCTTCCCATTTGCTGTAACCCGCCATTGGGTGTGAAGAAAAAACAATATCCTGTCCCATGACAGAGGCCATGTGTCAACACTAGGGCTCGACATTAACTTTTTTAAATGGTTGCCCATTTCAGCAACCACTTTTATATGTATTTTTATACAGTTTTAAAATTCCTGAAATTATTCTAATATTGCACTAAATTACTAGCCTATATTAACGCTAAAATAAACAAAAGCCATTAATTCATAAAATTATATTTTCAAGTTAAATCTCACGTGCGCACTGCACAAGAAACATCTCTGGTCAGGTTAGCTAACTGTCCAGTTAGTGTATAACGAACGTTTAAGTAATTCAACCAAAATTACTGCTACCAACAAATTGGGTTACATTGTGTCCAACAAAGGATACATAGTCTTGCACGTCGGACATTATTTGGTTCTGAAATAAACAAGTTAAACAATGAGTCACTCTCTTTAGTTATACATTTCATTGCATAGGCCATGGGCATAAGGAATATTATTTCTGATCGGGCATTGCATTGCCTACAAATTGTAGTAAAAATACCTGTTTTATAATGTCATATTGATTGTTTGCTAATACTTAGTGCTGGTTTACATTTGCAAGGAACTGTATAGGTTAACTTAATTTCTTACCCTCCTCTTAGGATTTTTTTTTTCAATATCACATTGTTTTGTATTGTAATTTTTTTTGTGGAAACGCCATTGTATGTGCTTTATATTTGTCGAGAGATTAGACACTTTACTGTTGCGACTGAACCTTGCGACTGAACCTTACAAGTTCAATTGAGACAGCCACCTTAATACATCTCTTTACCACATTCATATAGCTTTGTTTTCCAGGCAAAAACATGACTGGAAATTGTTGAATGTAACTATATATGGAAGTTGTCATGGAAAAATACTTCTGTAGCTAGTCATAAACTTTGTTTAATCATCAATGTGGTGAATCTAAATTACCCTAGATTTAACTTTTTAATATATATCGAATCTGATTTTACTACAGTTGCAGAACCACAGCTGTTGATCCGTTTTCTGACATGGTCATCGCCAGTCTGAGTTGGTTTTGCGCATATTAACTTGGGCAGTTGCATGCCTCATTGACATTGACTTGACCAATGTTCTTATCCGTTCCACAGTCACACGAGCTGCTGTGATATCGATGTTCTGCAAGAACTGCACACATCTATTAAATCGTCCATGGCTTTAATTGTAATTTTTTGTATTATTAGTAATTTAGTAGTATAATAATTTTGGTAGGGCACCGTCGCTGCATCCTGGGTTTAGCGCCGGTCAAGGCGATTGTGATTGGTTTAAAGAAATACAGCGTATTTAAAAATGTTTTGCCTTATTCACGATATTCCCGAACCTTGACCTTTCCCATGATGCAACCAGCGTTGCCGGTTAACAACTTCCGCTTTGTTTGTTTACATCATATATCACTAAACAGCTAGTTACTGAAAATTTGTATTTAGTTACAGTTACTCGTTACCGCTTTAAAAAAATAACTAAGTTACTTTACCGATTACTCAAGTAATGCACTACTAATGTTAGTAACTTTTGCGTTTCCTAATTTACTCAAACTCTGAAGTTTAGGCTTTATTTTTTATCCTACACTGTTAACTTGAGATCGTTCTGTGGTATTTTATATTAGCCAACAGGCCCAAATATATACATATATTTAAAAACAGCAACACAAATAATAATCTAATAAACAATGAATTGTTTACTAAGCAAGTGAATAAACCACACACAAAATATTTGTTCAACTTATTTATTTTAGTCTCAAATGGCCAACCAACAAGCCTCAAAATTCTCGGCTTACATTCGCAGCTCAAAATAACTTTCCCACATTCAAAGTGGCTGAAATAAAGTGATATAAGTTTCACAAAATGCTCAGCAATGAACGTTATTTAAGTTTAAAGGAACTATATATTTCCCGTACTGTTTATGTCCAAGCCTCCCTCCAGATCAGCCGAGCAAACAGTATGTTGTTCAAGCTAGTACCGTTGCTGTGACTTTAGCTAGCCAGTAATATGCCAAGTTTACCTAGCTAACAACTACAAGTAGCCTACAACCACTAAAGTCAAGCGCTTAGCAAACGTTCATTACCAGTTTAGTTACCACAGTTTCCTCCAGAACCAAAAAGTATTCATTCGTTATGAAACATACTAACATTAGCAAACCCTAAATAGCATGTGTGGTTCGCTGTAACCTTCTGTAAACTAAATAACTTTGAGGGGGCGTAAGAAGGGGGGCTATACATAACGGTGAGCTCCCGAACTGCACGCAGAAATATAAACAGGAAAGAGTCACGTTTGAGCATAAAGAGTAAAGATTAATTAATTAAATTAAGATAATGTGCCATTGATGTAATAATGCTACATAATCATTCATTATACATATAAATCAGATAAGATAGCAAGGCAACCACATTGTCTACTTGGGCAAATGAAACATGATTCATGGTTGCCCAGCCTGGCAACCACTTTTAAACCTTAGCGTTGACTTAGGTCAGCACATACAGCCCACCTCATTGGCTGAGGTATAATTGGCGTGCTGTTGAAAGCCACCAGATGCCATTAGCATGCATCTAGCCTGGAGTGACAGAACAAGGAAAGGGAGAAGGGGAAAAGAGGAGAGAAAGGAGGATATGAAAGGACTGGGAATGACAAAGCGCATCACAACACCCAGAGGTTGTAAATGTATCTGGACCACCAGGAGTGATGGGTGCTAAATCATTGCCTGTCTTACTGCGCTGCATGGACACCATGGTGCATATAGGCTGGCTGGCTGACTGGATTTCCCACATGGTGCACATCTCTATGTATGTTTGTGCATGGTCACACCACAGATGAACAAGCATAAGGAGGCAAGCATACGTTCTGTTCCTCCGCTACATGCAATTATTGAGAAACAAGGCTTTCTAAAGCATAGTTTAGCCTGATTATTTATGTTTAATTCATCAACTGATTTCAATTGAACTCTATAAGCCTGCATCGCCGTGTTTCATTGCAGTTGGCTGTCATTTCCCAAATCCTTTCTTGAAAAAGCTTTCAAATATTTTTGTTTCGATTCAGTCAGCCAAGGTTGGTTCTTCATATATTTGGTTGTAAAAATATAAGTATTTGATACTTGAAAATAAAAAATTTTCAAAAAACACTTGAAATGCATCCCCCCATTAGGGTTTGATGTGTGTTGTTAATGTTAAGAGGCCACTTTGAGCTAAGGCACTGATTGGACTTTATAAAATATAGGACTTCAAATTTGATAAGATACTGTATTTTGGGTTAAATTCACAATTACTCAAATTCCATTGGGTCTGTTGGGTTCATGTCCGACACGCACATCCTGTGGAGGTGGCGGAGCCCAACCTGTGAGACCAACGCGCAGAAGAATAAACTATAAGGGAAGGTTAAAGCGCCCTTCTTTGAAAAATAAACATCTAATGGATATTACACAGGAAAGGAAAATGTTTCATCTACTTCTAATAGAAAACACAGGTAAACTGTAAGAAATCTGAACAAGATGAGTCCCACCCTACAGATTTCTGTCAATAAGGTCTTGCAAAAAAAAAAAAAAGTGTATATATATATAAATCATAAAAATAATCATAATCATAATAAAATTTGCCATTTCATAAACACATTCTAATTAGCCATACTGTGTGTTTTCTTTAGCTCCCATCTTCATTAATACATTTATCTTACATGCTGTTGCACAATTGAAACACCAATTGGACCAGGGTTGATGTTTTCTGCTGCTTGTTGTCTCTGTACCTTGCTTACTCAGTATTTCATTCATCTCTCTTGGACCTTTCAGGCTATTATGTTTGGCCATGCACTTTGACAAACATTTGGTTTATTCTGGGGAATTGAAACCCTTAAGGCTCCAGTATCGCCGAGGGTAGGCAAACAAAAATCAGGAAAGCGATGTCGCCTTTGTTGTTTGTTCGCCTGGAACTGCGCAGCCCATTTTTTCTAGCTTGGCGAATATCCTATGTGATTGGTCCAAGTTTATGGTGGGCGGTAGCCTGCTCTGACGAAAGCTTAGGATGGCTGCGTTTGGTTTCCGGGTACAGCATTTACTGTTCGTTTTAGTCATAGTAGCACTTGTTTAGAAAAGTTTGGAATTTTATCTTAAACTGAATACTTCTGAAGCAGCTTAACTGAAGAAGTAAAAAAATATGAACACATATTTTAAAACTCGTAACCACTCGTAATGTTTTGTTGCGGTCCATAATGTTTGGCTCTCCCTGCTGTATTGGGGTGTAAGCTACCGCGAACTCAAATCAGTAGTGAACAAGTATACCATCACAGCCTCGGCGGACAAGCGAAAGAGAACCAAGCGAACAGGAAAAGTTTGCTTTCGCTTGAAGTATACTGGAGTCTTTAGAGTTTGAAGGGCTTGGGAGACCTGCAAAGGGCTTTCTATCTATCCAAATGAAGCTCTGAGTCACCGTCTGAGTTGAACTAACTACTGAGTTTCCTCTACCTGACCTCACAAGTTTTCTTTAGGGACCTCTTGCCAGGTCTGTCGGCCAGCTAGATGTTCACGCTCTCCGGGGTACTTATGGTGGCTTATAGAGCACTTTTTAACAAAGTGTAGTGGGAGTTGTAGTCTTTGAAAGATGGTCAACAACGTGGAATACCTTTATTACTTGATGGTAGAAACAAATTGAGGACCACAGGCCTTTCCATTATCAGAACTTACAATAAATCCCTCACAGAGGGATATTTCATTTTATATAAGATCACTGTGTCTTTCAATTGTTTCAAGGAATTTCATAGTCATGGTCCTCGTCATATTAATTCTATCCAGAGAATTTGGACTTTGAGCATAAGGAAAATAATTAACTGTTTGTGCCAGACGTCTATGGACTTGAGTCTATAGAACGTGTTCTGGCAAGCCCTGAAGGTATTTTGTTCCTACATTTTGGCCATTTTGATTTGCCAGATAATGTTCAAACAGTAGTATAACACAATCTATGAACCTCTGGGGGTATAAGGTTGACAACATTCGGTTGGACGATTGAGTATGCTGTCCCTAATTAACCCTAGTGATAAAAGGCCACTTTTTGAGATTAAGACATTTCAATTGTTTGCAAGTTACTATTCCTTATAACTAAAGTCATCCTCACATTACATTGTTTAATGTAATAAGGTGGAGCTAATAAGCTATTATATAATTCACCATCTAAATTGAGAGTAGCTTCAATATTTCTTAATTTACAATCTCCTATTTTAGGTAACACATTCATGCAGATGATCCTTGAAATTTAGATTGGGCTACCTAATTGTCCCAGGTGTGACAAGCTGATATTTATGCTAGCTAAAGAGGCTAACACACCTCTTAGCGCCAGAATTAGTTGCCTCCTCTCACGTCTGCATTAAACATGTGCAAGGGCCCCAAGAGGCTGGCCGATGCGGCCATAGCGGTGCCTGCTCGCAATGACTCATCCATAGCGGAGGCTGAATTGTCCTTATATTAACATTAGGGAATCAAAATAGACACAGACTATCGTCATTGTCGCTGGCACCTGTTGTGTGGGAAACTGTGGGTGGAGTGTACTGGTGAACCTACCAGTCAGTGATTATTGAAATAGTAAAAGATAAAAAACGTAACTTTTATGTCAAATAATTGTGTGTAAAGTTTTGCCATGCACTTGCTGGTTTATGTGCTAATCAATTACACTGCAAGAGTCCGTCCAGGGAAACGCTGTATGAAATAGCCCTGATAAGCCAGGTTGGGCCACCATGCTCCAGACAGCCTTGTGGAAGCTGAATGCAGCTCATCTCTAAAAACATGAAAACTCTGTCAGAATTTGTTTTTCTATTTTTTTTTTAGATTCGGGCATGGCCCAGTGTGGGCAGCTTCTAAACGGTTACGCAGTGAGACCACCGCTGTCTGGAGCACCACACAGGCTGCTTTGTAAATTGATGACTTCATTTTGTATGGCTCCACAGAGGAGGCACTGGTCATTAAGCCTACATTTAGGCTTGTCTCTAAGAGTGATTGCTTCATTTAGATATCAGTCTGACTTAAACTTCCTAATGTTGCATGGATGTTTGCATAATAAAAACCATAACTAGGCCTGGTTAGATAGCTACAAGTAAACAATACCGAACAGGAGATCGATATGGGAAGCAGCAGAGTGAAGACCTACTGTGGGGGATCAATTAACAGATCAATGAATCAATGACGGGAGCGTCGAGATAAACTATGGGAAGGGAGGAAAATCCCGCCATCTCTCTATTTTTTACTAGTTCCCCCTGACTGTGACAGAGATAGAAGTGGGGACATTTTACCTACCGCAAATCAAACACACGCACACGCACACACACACACACACACACACACACACACACACACACACACACACACACATACACACACAGCAGCAGCAGCAGCAGGCACAGCTTTGATGCCTCTGGCTGTAGGAGCAAACACACTGTGGTTGTTGTGAGGGAACAGACATCCCTTAATGACGCCGTGTGTCCACTTGGAGCACTGCTCTTCTATCACCCCGGGCCAGAACACACACCTGCTGGGCCACCCTGATGGCTGCTGGGTAAACAGCCGGGGTATCTGTGTGTGTGTGTCGGAGAGTGTAGGGAGACGAGTGATTGGTGAGAGAGCGGTGTGTGTGTAGGACTATTGGGTTGTCTGCTTCCGTGTGTGAGACAATGTGTGTGACAGTGTGTGTGGAGGCCTTCTCCTCTGCGTGAGTATCAAAGTTGTAGCAGATTGAGCTCCCCCACCCAGCCCGATCTGTCTCACTGTTCCTCACCACTTGGATGTGTCCAAATGAGACAGCGATGGCCCATTGGGCTCCAGGCACTGTGTGTCCTGCTCTCCCCCATCTCACCGCTTCTCCAATTCGCCACCTTTCCATTTCCCTGTCCCCTCCAACTCAGGTGTCTGGAGACTAGCTGTGTGACATAATGACTGTCACTACCCTTGTGCTTTTTAATGATCCTTATAGCGCTGTGTAAAATAATTATCATTTATTAGTAAAGGTAAGTGTGTGAGTGAGAATGTGTGTGTGCTCCAGCAAACCACCAGAATGATAGAAGAACGAGCGGCGTGGAGCAGTTGTCATAGAAACAGAGGCAGCAACAAGGCGTTGTCTGCAATCGATGGAAGAGTTTGTTTTGTGCAAAGAATGATACATTCCCCCTCTCTCCATCTGCATCCTCTGTTGTTAAGACAAACAAGCCAGAGTTTTTTACTCACGTCTTTTTATACTTAAATAAATGATTTCTACTTCTCTGTAATTAACATATTTGGTACTTTCAAATATTATATTTTTCCCAAAAATAACACGTCACAATTTAAATATTTTAACAAATGTTTGGGACCCTTGTGAAAATCACTACATCTATAATCCATATAATTATTCATATACAACAACCTAATCTGTGCAACGTGTGAACATATATTCGATTGTAGTATTTCCACACAGTTCTCCACACACAGAGGTACATGTGTGGTAAGTAGTGTACAGTACCAGTCTTTAACGTTCAGATACACATTAGATAAACCATAGTCATACCATCTTAAAGACTGCAGTTTCAATAGATCTTAAATAGGTATGCCTAATGGGAATACTATTTTGGGGTTAATTAGATTTATATCTTGCACTGGATCTACATGTCATAGACTCGTATCCCCCCCCCCTCTCCCCCCTCGTGTGCTCTGTCTTTCTCTCGTTCACACACACACACACACACACACACACACACACACACAAATGCCAAACACAAAAACCCCATCCCTCCTCTATCCCTTGCTGTATCTCGTTAATTTATGTTCACATCACAGTGACACAAGAGAGTACACATACTTCTCCCCCCCCACTCCTCCTTGGAGTAGTGTCTGAGATCAAAGAGCTATGTTGTGTTCGTGTGGGTGGGGGGTGGCTTGGATGTAGAGGAAAGGCGGCCATGACTCCCTCTTCATTAGAGACTGATCAGCCAAGACGGAAGAGAACTCTGTTGTCTGGCGCCTTGGAGTTACTCAGACCTTACAAGCTAATTCATTACACACACAAACACACACACACACACTTCCTTTCATGTGTAAAAGGCCTGTGTATGCTGTCTCAGCCAAACATTTGCAGTTGAATTGTGATCAATAACCCACAGCCAGCTACTCACCATGTCCAAGGCCTAAGTCCAATAAATCAGACTTCTAACCAAAAAAACGGATAGAAAAATGTGTATTAAATTAATAAAACAGACAATGATGACAGCTCTGACCCATGGATTGTCTCTTGTCCTGGGTCCACAGTGAGCAAAGAACGTCAGTTCCCCCTCTATATTAGGTTATCAGCCTGATTAAGTGTAATTACCCAATGTATTGGACAGCCAACCAGAGTGCAGACAGACATAGTGCCCCTCAGGAGATTTGAGGGACAAGTAGGAAGGTTAGGGGGGCAGGAAGCAGGAAATGCCTGGCTGGCTACTGGGACTACCGAATCATCCTTGCCATCCATCAATAGCCATGGACGTGACATAGCAGCAGATGCTAATTTATAACTTCAGTACTGGGCCTATGCTTTATTTAAGTCTTGTCATTTGGATGAGCAATAATTTAGGAAACATTAAAGCAACCTTCTGCAATGTTCTGTTCATTCATGTTTGCCTCACTTGTCAAAGTGCTCAAATACTGTCAAGCTTTAGACCTTCAAACCTTAACCTTGAAATCGGCTGCCAGACATTATGTAAGCAAACATCTTTCACATTTTCCTTTAAGTTCAACAACACAATTGGTCCATGTAACGGGTTCTCCGTCAATCCTATTTTCAAGGCGGCGTGAAGGTCAGCTTTGTCTCTTTCAAGTGGAGATGAGCACGTGCTCTGTACTTTCAGAAGCTCCTCATGTGATCCACCTAGATGTCTTCTAAAATGTTTTTCTATATATATATTTCCGTATATCACACGTGCACTTTAGAATCATAATAGGGATTAAAAAACCATACAATGCCAAATACCTATATCCCCAAAAATCCCAAAAGAAATTCAACTAACAAAAAATGTGTTCACTTACTGTCCCAGCTCACTCGGAATCGAAAGGATAAAATACTCCTGTGACTCTGTTCTTTAATTTCCCAGCAAAAGTCATGTTCATATTGAGCTGCAGCAGCCTACAGCCCCACAGTATGTGCTCTGATACTGCAGCCTACGGCCCCACCAGTATGTGCTCTGATACTGCAGCCTACGGCCCCACCAGTATGTGCTCTGATACTGCAGCCTACGGCCCCTCCAGTATGTGCTCTGATACAGCAGCCTACGGCCCCACCAGTATGTGCTCTGATACTGCAGCCTACGGCCCCACCAGTATGTCCTCTGATACTGCAGCCTACGGCCCCACCAGTATGTGCTCTGATACTGCAGCCTACGGCCCCACCAGTATGTGCTCTAATACTGGCATCATTCACTGCCAGGCCGTGGGGCATGTGTGTAAGGGAAGAGTATGGAAGTACACACGGCGTTAAGAGGTGCATTAGGTCTAGGGCGGCTGGAGCTGCTATCCATGCTCTAATGGATAAGCGCAGGGTTGGGTTATTGAAGACCTTTTAAAGTGGGGCCTACTCCTCACAATAGCCGTCTAGCACACAACTGAGAATCAACAACCAGTGTACCACTATGGTAGTCATCTAGGACTCAGACCCAAACATGACGTCCTGTGTCGTATGTAAAACTAAGAGAGGTGACGGCCTCAAAGACTAGGAACAGTGTTGTTTTACGATAATACTGAATATCAATGCAGTACAAGTTGTTTGCAGGTATTGATTCAGAATGTATTGAGAAAAAGACCAAAACAACAGTGTTTGGTTTGGAACAGAATCTGTTTGGTACATAAATCTTATATTTAGTGTTTGCTTTGCCAATTGAATTGTCTGTCGAGTGTTACCCTCATCCAATTAGTCTGATAGTCTTTACTTTCCTAGCAAAACCGTAACTTGGTTCCTTAACTGGCCTAAACTACATTCTACTGTGTTACCATCCAACATCCATCTAAATTCCTCTTTCCTTATTCCTTCAGACACGCTGTCAGTGCCTCGCTGGTCCCCACAGATTCCCAGAAGAGACCTAGGAAACTCTATAAAACACAGGTAAGCAATATTAAAGTGTGTGTTTGTGTGTGTTGTGTGGGCAGATGGAGTGTCAGGAATTGTGGGCCTAAAGTTTTTGCTTTATGGAATTGGTAAAAAAAACTCTCTATACATACAAGGCCCGTTTCAGGTTCCCATTCAGTCCAAGGCTCCTGAATCCCTCTCCCTTAACTAGCTGTTGGCCCCCATACCTCAGGTGCGTGCGTGTTAACGCATGTTAACCACTGCGTCTCCGCTAGAATGTCAAAGCTATTTGAATCGGGCCTGCCTCAATTGTCTTTGTGCTCGCCCTCTTAAAAAGCAAGAATATTCAAAATGCCAAGACTCGGAGCGTAACAATATGGTGTTGGCCTGGGGCACCAACCCCCCAGTCATCCCAGGAACAGTGCGCTGGTATCTTCTGTGACAGCCAAATACCCACGTGTGTTACTGCCTCATCAGACGGAGCCAAACACAGGGCCAAATGTCAGTTATATTGCTATAGCATTTGAGCTATATGTGGGAGCTCTGGGGTGATGATAATGCCTGTGATGATCTCCTTGTAAATGGTTATTTCTATCAAAATCCATTTCTGCCTCCTTATGTGTGATTCTGAATCAATTGAAACCCACAAACATTTAGGGTCATATTTGGTTGTGTAAGATGCCGTCTTCCACTTGAGAAGGAGATGGAACTGCACTTTTAACATCAGTTTACTATTAACTCGACAGCGAAAGCCTCTCATCAGTTTGGAGGGGGCTGAATTAAATTGGCTCTCAGTGCTCCATTTAGGCAACGCTAGGCCATCTAATAAAGATATTTGGAGTCTGTCAAACCAGCTTAGTCATATTCCATTACCTTGCCAGCCCAGCTCCAAGGCACCGAGGCATACACTCATAGCCAGCCAATCAGCTCTCTCATAGAACTCTATTCCCTCCTTGGGTGTTCTATCACCTGACACACTAGAGGTGGCGGCTTCATAAGCGACTGTGTGAAAGTCCTACCTGTGTGCTGCGTGCTCAGGAGACCCCTGGTGCGCTGTCCTGATTGGTGTGCCATTGTGATGATGTTCTTCACCCCTCAATACAGACTTGGTGAAAGACACACACACACACACAGTGACATGAAAAGGGAAAAGGTGGCCTCCAAATCGAGTGACGAATTGATGGTGAATAATACTTTCAATTGAATCAGCTCTGCTATTGATAGGTTACCAGGTGACTAAGAGGTGTCGAATGACAAAGCCGTTAGAATCAGGGTGTGGACGGTGTAGGCAAATAAGTTCAAAGCAATCTGTCACATCACTGCAATCCACAGTCAGTTATAATGAGGGAGACGTAGTGTGTCCTTATCTTTAGTTATTTTTGTGTTTTCAGGTTTTCCACCAAGTACTGGATGTCTCAAACATGCGTAGTTTGTGGAAAGGGAATGTTGTTTGGACTCAAATGTAAAAACTGCAAGTAGGTACCCTCCTCCTCATTTGAAGTTGAAGCTGTTATTATGTATTTATCTTGAATTGAGGATGTTTTTGAACAGAACCACTCAACTGAAAATCATCAGTCAAGATTTATTTTGTGATTCTGACACAGAACCTATCAATAATTTAACAGTTTTAGAAAATGAGAGGCAATTATCATGATCATTTTTAAAAGATCAGCATTCAATTAACCAATTTTAACCCTCTTTGCATATTAACTTGATGCAAAGTGTTAAATTATAGGGGGATATTCATTCCAATAGTTTGAGACTATATGACAAATTGTTGTCTGAAATGAATGTTTGTTCCTTTATGTTCCGACCAGGCTGAAGTGCCACAACAAATGCACCAAAGAAGCTCCGCCATGCCATTTACTGATTATCCAGCGGGGTGGTCGAGATCCGCTCAAAGGTAAAAGAAGCCATTGATTCAAGAAGGTGGACTCAAAGTATTTATGTGTCAAGTCTGTAACATTAAACTCCTTGAATAATTACCTAAAGATTATTGTAGAGGGTGGAACTGGCTCGCATAGTTTATTTTACAAACCGATTTAGATTGTTGTTCCAAAAAGAGCTAGAAAACATTCCTTTGTCTATTAAACTATAAGAAGTAATTTGTGCAGTTGTGAATTGTCATTATCAAAAGTCAGTTGGCATTACCAGAAGTTATTTTAGCTTCATTGTCTTCTTCTGTTTTCCCCCTTCTTTGACTCTTCTTACATGAAGATCAACAAGGAACAACTCAAGGTAAATAACGATGATTTAATTAACTTTGTACAATGTAAATTAATTACTTCTGAAGGTTCCTTGGCTTACTAAGGGAATCCTTTTATTAGCCCTGTTCCTGTGCGATAGGACTGCACCGTTTGTAAATTCCTCCCACTACAGTCCGGTATGATGAAGAGGTTTTCCAAAGGGCTTCCTAAAGCTGTTCAATGGATTACTGCTCTTGGTTCTCACTCATTGTTCAGGACATGGTTTTGCAGCTCTTTTGTTTTTTTTCTCTGCCAGCTCGCTTGGTACGGACTGAGTCTGTGCCGTGTGACATCAACAACCTGCTCAGGTACACAGACCTGCACATCAGCCAGACGCTCCCCAAAACCAACAAGATCAATAAGGTAAGGAGGAGGGAAAGGCCTTTTAACGGTCCCCTCTTACTGTAGCTACCCTGTGCTAGCAATGATAGAGGTCTGTTTCTTCTGATTACAAACTGAGAGGAGGTTGCCCACTAGTGTAAAGGGACTTCCACTCATTCTTAGCAGTGCATATACACACCAGAGGGATAAAGATAATATTATTATGTGTTTCTTTTTCTGTAAAGGTATTTGTATGAAACAAAATGTGTTGTCTTCTTGATTCAGTATGCTATTTGTCAAAAAAAAACTTTTGTTTAAAACTTTTGCCAGAATCAATATTTGTTGTTGTCTAGGGATGGGAATATCTGTAGCCTACATGTACGGCCCAATGGTTTTCTGAAAGTTTTTTTTTCCTGTGCTCTCTGGGCTATATCACATAAAGCAGATGGGACCTATATGGTTAGGCCAATTTCCAACATTGTCTTATGTTGTTACATATTACAAATTTATCCGATGCCAAACTTTAGCTGAACTGGTTAACCTCTGTATCCCTTTTTATTTTGTCTTAATTTGTCCTGTCCTCTACTTCCTCTTCAGCCCCCTTCTCTCTTCGTCTCTCAGGACCACATCCCAGTCCCCTACCAGCCAGACTCCAGCAGTAACCCCTCCTCCACCACCTCCTCCACACCCTCCTCCCCAGCCCCACCTCTGCCTGCCAGTGCAACTCCCCCTTCCCCTCTACACCCCTCCCCACAGTCGGCCCGGCATCAAAAACAGTTCAACTTATCAGGTAAGGCAATGGATAAGCACATCCAGATTTTCAGTATGACAACCTTTGATTCTATCCTTTACGGTTCAGTTTCAATTTCTACACTCTATTATACAATGGAGTAGACTCCCTGACCCATACTGACATGTCATGATGTGTCTGTCCCCTGTTGAACTCCCCATCCACTCTGTTATTAAACACACTCTAACCCACTCCTGTTCACACCTCCCCACCTCTCTCCGCAGCCTCCAGTTACTTCAAGTACAAGCAGCAGTTTATTTTTCCTGGTAAGTGCTCTGTAATTGATCATTACCCCCACCCATAAGGCAGTGGGGTCAGCCCCAGAAGAGGAAGGGACAGAGAATGAAGGAGAGCTCTTTTGAAGTTGTGATTACTCTTTTCTCCTCACGCTGGCCCGCTGAAACTCTCAGCTTTTGCTCTTCCAAGTCTGTATCTCAGTTTTGAACAAACTAATGATTGGTTTCTGGTCAGACACTTGTCTGGTTCCTAATAGAGGGAGCTGCTTGCTAGAAACATCTGTCTTTGTTTGCTAGGTAGACTAGTCGAGGCTATGGCACCAAGAGTGGTGTTGCAGAAAGTATTACAGGCAATTTGCGGTTCTTTTGATTTTGGTTTTGAGAATTTTGTGATGACA
Organism: Galaxias olidus; assembly: GCA_026901105.3. Taxonomy (NCBI): domain Eukaryota; kingdom Metazoa; phylum Chordata; class Actinopteri; order Galaxiiformes; family Galaxiidae; genus Galaxias; species Galaxias olidus. The sequence continues at coordinate 107,854 of JAPMUY010001717.1, read as the reverse complement.
GTTATTGCTGTTTTGCTACAATTGACTATAGTGCTGACATGTTGGTATTGAAATGCAGCCCAAAGGGTATGCCTCTTGTATATGGGTCCTCCAAAATATGTCTTTGTTTGTGTAGTGTATCTACCTATACTATTTATTTTCTATCAGCTGTCACATAAACTTGCAATAAGCAGGTAATTTATCCAACTGTGCTACATGTGAAGAATTTTAAGTTTGAAGCAGCTCAAACATTCTCAATGTTAGATTGTTATGTATTCCTTCTAACACCACAAATCGATTACCCTCTTCCTAATGCCAATGCCAAGAAAATCCCGGAAGACCAGATTTACAATAAATATGTTGCTTAACAGTGGTCCAAGACTGCAACAATTGTGGTGACAGGATAGCTGGTTTGGTGTGTGTAGCACAACATCTTAGTAGGAAGAGGCAAGGCCAACTTTACCACCTAGGAAAAGCCTTTCCAGTAAGTATAGTGGCCAATCTCACTGCTGATTGTGACATCCCACCGTCCCACGTCCCGTATAGCAACTCTGTTCAACCCTGGTCTCTGTGTGTAAATGTACATACTTTGGATTGTGAGTCATTAACTCCGCTCTAGCTTGGACAGTGGCTATTCGATGGAAGCACCTTTTGCTATTTTTTTGTTATAAATAAGCCTCTATAGTCTCTGGTTCTGTTTCTTTTTCCTTCTAGATGTCGCGCCTGAAGCGCCAAGCAGAGCTCCACAGGTCATCTTGCACCCTGTCCTGGCTGAGCCAGTGTAAGTAGTGTGATTCTTTCTGCCCCATTCATCCAAACGTCCCGCTGCAGACCAGAGTGGAACCAGATATAGATAGTGAAGCAGCTTCCGTCGATAATGCAGAAACCATTTGAGATTTGAATGAATCCCACAGTGGAAAGCCTGTTCCTTGACTTTAGCAACAGTCACTTTCCATTGTTTGCTGGGATCCAGATGGGTGCTATTGTTGTCTAATCAACACCTCTCTTGATTAGTTTAATTAGTTTAATCTATTTGAAGAATAATGACAGGGTACTGGAGAAACAAAGAAGACTAATTGTTTTTATGAATTTGTATTATGCTGTTATGTTTCGATAAAACAGCCTGAACAACTCCTAGGGTTCTACTGATTAGATTCCCACCATGAAACACATGTCCCTCTTAATCTATCCATCCTGCAACTTAATCACCTTAACTAACGCCGGGTGCCCACTGGCTGCAAAACACCTGGATATGGAAAGCCAAATGGGTCATAATTCGCCTTGTATTTACGCCGTCACCAGGCGCGTTTTTTGTTAAGGAACGGCGTACAGGACAGCGCAAACTGTTGCAATGCGCCATTTAATTAGTTATATTTGTTTTGTTCGTCTGACAACGCCAGGCGCTTATTAAACTTATTCATAAGCCAAAACTGCCATGGTATGAAAAAGCAAAACAAAACTGGGGCATACAAAAAATACTTTCACAGCCATGGAATACCCGAAGAGGAATCCAAAATATATTTTGTAAACTTCATATGCCTTGTATGCCCCCTAAAAGGCACACAATGAATAGGTGACTACCAAGGCGTTTTCCAGCTCCTACCGGGGGATCCCGAGGCATTTGCAGGCCAGATGAGATTTAATCTCTCCAGCGTGTTCTGGGTCCACCCTGGGGTCTCCTACCAGTCGGGCATGCCCGGAAAACCTCCAAAGGAAGGTGCCCAGCAGGCATCCTAATCAGATGCCCGAACCACCTCATCTGGCTCCTTTTGACGCGAAGGAGCAGCGGCTCCACTCTGAGCTCCCTCCGAATTTTTTTGCCCTCACTCGTGAACAAGACCCCGAGATACTTCAACTCCCTCGATTGGGGCAGCAACTCACTCCCAAACCGGAGAGAGCACTCCACCGTTTCCCGGCAGAGAACCATGGCCTCAGACTTGGAAGTGCTGACTCTCATCCCGACCGCTTCACACTCGGCAGCAAACCGCTCCAGTGCGCGCTGAATGTCACGGTCTAAAGAAGCCAAAAGAACCACATCATCTACAAAGAGCAGAGAAGCAATTCTGAGGTCTCCAAACCGGACACACTCATCCCCCTGGCTACTCCTTGAGATTCTATCCATGAAAATCACGAACAGAACCGGTGACAAGGGGCAGCCTTGGCGGAGTCCAACACCCACTAAAAATGACTTTGTGCCGAGAATACGGACACAGCTCTCACTCCAGTTATATAAGGACCGGATGGCGCGTAGCAATGGCCCCGGTACCCCATACTCCCTCAGTACCACCCAGAGGACATCCCAGGGGACATGGTCGTAGGCCTTCTCCAAGTCCACAAGACAGTACAATAACTACAATATTGACTATAGCCTACGAAAAGCGCATCTTAGATACTTCGCCTGTGCGTTGTCACCGTGTTGTTTCATAGCCTATATATAAACGTGGGCAAGCCAGAGAAATATATTGGCCTACTTTATTGAGGTTGGAATTTAAATTGAAAAAGGGAATATGGGCTACCTGTCACAAAAGTGAAACTAAATATGTCACATTGAGAATGGTTGCTCACGTCCTCATCCCATTGTCAACTCATATTTATCGCCACGCATGAATCCCAATGAATATGATTGTATGAAGCCTAATCGTTAAATGTATGCAAGTTATGCGTTTATGTTAGGCATATAAATCTGCTCCAATAGTTACATATGATAATTCTTAAGTTTCAAAGATGTTGACATTTTAAAACATATAAGCATATTAGCAAGTTAAGGCATAACATAAGATGGAAAATGCTTAATAAACAACTAGGCTATATGATCTGCATCCCTTGTCGGTCATGTCGATCGACAGCTGAATGGTGTACCGCTTCGAATATTGCTGCCACCAGAAATTGTGGGTAGCATGTTCTTCTTCCTTTCGCAAAGGATGGTGCAGTGTATCCTATGCTAAAGTACACAAGTTAAGAAGCATTGAAGCACTTTTCTTTAGCACTTAGAATTCGAGAATTCGAACAGCACTTATCATGGCGGCCGCTTAGATACTTCTGGGTCATTTCACTCAGTTAGGAACTGTCCTTAGCAAAATAATTAATTCAAACGTAGCCCTCGTCCACCAGCTGCGAAGGGATGCGAAGCTTCGTGCCCTGCGCCGATCGTTCTGCGTCTGTTCGATTTTTTGTGCAAGCCGCCAGTGAATTGAAGTGGAAACACCATATTTGGATAAACAGACACATAATTCAAATTTGAATTCGGCAATTGTACTTTAACGTTGAAGCCACAAAGCTAACTACACAACACTGGTAACACAACGCTCTGTTGTGGCTGTTCAGACAGCGTTTACACCAATACATTTTTTTTTTGTATATACTACTATGGTTACTATTACTATTACTGTATACACCCAAGAAGTGATCATACGAAGGTGGTTTTGAGGCTGCTGTACTGGCCAGCATCCAGTCCTCAGTACTAATGCATAAGGCGATGAGTGAGTGAAACAGCCGTTAAGATTTGCGACGTAGTATTCATTTTTCAAATACATTTTAGGCGCGCGGGTGTTGGTTATATAATAAAGGCCGAATTGACAAGCGCTGTAACCGGGGCGCTCTGAGCTCTCACTCTCTTTCTCGTGCTCAAACAAAATGCGCGCATGTCAAGTAATGTGATGTGGGCCTTGACTTACACAAACATAGGACATAGCTACTTGTGCTTTTAATCAACAAAACTATATTGTTTATGTGTGAGTAAGACTGACAGACAGACAGACAAGGCAGACAGACAGACAGAGACTGACTGAGAAAATGTCCGGGGCGGCACTGCGTGTGGCCAATTTATGAGTTTCATACATATATTCATAAAATATATGCAAATACATTTGACCAATTTCATACATATATTTATAAATATATGTAAATACGTTAAGCATTTCTCGCCATACATTTAATTATATCACTTTTCCGTACGGGGACATAGGGCCTACATGTTGCCTACAGTTGTCAGTAACACATTAAGTTATGAATCATTTAGGTTATTTAATTACCCATGATACAGATCAGCTCTAAATGCAACAACAAAAGTGCAGAGGAGCATAAATGCTTGGTGACCGGCGTAGAGAAATTAAGTTTTGGTGGACACAGCCTCGTGCCAGTTTCGGGGCGCTTCGCTGCCATTCGTGGCGCCCTCGGGACTTTGCAGCCAGTGGACACCCGGCGTAAGGTGTGCTTATGTTGTCAGATAATCGGATGGCGTTATGAATAAATTGATAATTGGATTATTATTGGAAGATGTACCTTATCTTACTTGTGGGGACTGGGCATTTTCCGTATCTAAAAAGATTTCGGCTAAGGAATGGATTTGAGATTGTATCGCAACAAGCCATCTGTTCCGCTGTGACCCTCTATCCACGTCTATATGCTGCGTCTCCATGGATCGTTAGGTCGCCATTTAAACTTAATCTAGTGCCTCAAACGTAAAACTTTCTGAGGTCCACTCGGTAGAGCTCAGCATCTCACCACTGTATCCAGAAAATTACCTAAATTCTGTTTTGAAATGATACCAAAAGAAATTCAGTTTACAGGGATGCAATGTCTGCCTGTTAGTTTGGCCATGCATGCACCAACAATTTCAGAAAAGCCAAGCATCGCTCTAGCTCTCTCTCTCTCTCTCGTGCTCGTCATTGGTTTGAAGGGGACTCAAAGTTATTGGAGCACAGATATTTTGGTGACAATTTCAATGTGAGAGGAGACATGACAAACACTGAGGGCTAATGTTAGCATGGCCTTCCATTCACGCTACACTTAGGATGCCAACAGAATTTCACTTGCTCCTTGAAAAACCCATGGTTGCGGAAAAAACAACCGTAAGAGAATGAAGAGTGATGAGATGCCTTTTGACTTTTGTTTTAATTAGATTACCCTCTCAATCTATTCGGAACAAGAAGGGCAAGGCAGCACATTCTCAGAGCAATCCATAATACAGAGTTTTATTGAAAGGCTTTGGGAATTTCAAATAACAGTATGCTTTCCTCAACGTGTTTCTTGATATCTCCCTCACCAATGTAGTACATTGGTTTCTATCAGGGCAAGTTGTCTCTCTTTCCTTTGCTTCCCTATCCCTTACCCTCTCTCTCTCCCCTCGCCTTGACAAATGTGAATACATTAGTACAGTTATGAATCACACATTCTTGTGATTTAATTAAACCCATATACTGTTAGTCCCCTTTCCCTACGTCTCTCCACACACTCCCTCAGTGACAGCTGTACCCCCCCCCCCCCCCCTTAATGGCCTCCTCCCATGCTTAACGAGGGGCTCTCAAAGTAGCTGGCACCCGGCAGGAACCACTCGTTAGGGCTGAGCGGGGAGCGTGGATAGGGCCCTCTGCTCCACAGGAACCCCCCATCCAGTGCACTCTACACACAGACACAGCTACAGTCCAAGACAGCTGTGTCCTATGCAGCCTAACCATGACTTAGAGGGGTTAGAGGAGATGAACTGCATGCTGTGTTTGGGCCATCTTGGTGGACCTGTTAAGATAGGAGGGCCATTTTAGGTGGCCTCACAGGGCTGATGTGGTGACATCGGATTGTGCAATTACGGCCTGTGTCTACGTGTGTGTTTGAATAAACGATGCCTTTCCTCTAATGCGTTTGTTTTGTCTCCCTTCTATCTCACCTTCAGAAGTGCGGGCAACCCTTTACTACAGATTGAGGTTGAACCTACATCAGATGTAAGTTGTTGTGGTATAAGGGTCATCTTAAATTAAGGTTACCTGCTGTTACCTGCCTAGCTCTGGGTAACTGCACGCCCTAGTAGAATGGTGAATATAAAGCACTTAAGATTTCCAGACAGGTCCATTGAAATACACTGTGTCTTCTCCATGCTAGAGTTCAAGACCGGCATTCTCAGCAGTCAGATAACAATAAGACAACAATAGGATAATAGTGTCAACTGCCACTTTGTCCTGTATTGTATATGCATCATTCTTGGGTTTTTGAGATTTGTTTTGGTTTAACTTCATCCTTGACACCTGGTACCACCAAGCCCACCCAAGACAGTAAACACTGTTTAGTTAGCAAGCTTCCCTGTTGAGTGTTACCGAGTTCACACTGAGAAGAACCTCCTCTAGTAAATTACTTTTGAAAACAACATCTGCATCTTTCCAGTCAATTTGATATTCAAGATATCTAAAAGCGTGTTTATCCAGTGTTCCCGCTTATGCTAATGTCTATAATTCTCCGCTACTCAGCTACTTTCAAAGGGAACCAATCTAGTAAAACTGATTTCCACACAGAATGAGGAGGGCAACAACGAGGACTCGGGCGATGAGTTTGAGGAGATGAACCTGTCACTGCTGTCGGCACGGAACTTCCCGCGCAAGGCCAGCCAGACCAGCATCTTCCTGCAGGAGTGGGACATTCCCATCGAGCAGCTGGAGATGGGCGAGCTCATCGGCATGGGCCGCTTCGGCCAAGTGTTTCGCGGACGCTGGCACGGCGAGGTGGCCATCCGTCTCATTGACATTGAGCGCGACAACGAGGACCAGCTCAAGGCCTTCAAACGCGAAGTGATGGCTTACCGCAACACCCGCCACGAGAACGTGGTGCTCTTCATGGGCGCCTGCATGAGCCCCCCTCACCTGGCCATCATCACCAGGTAACCAAGTAATTTGAATCGCCGTGGCCACATGCTTACAGAAATGAAATTATCCATAGTGTTGTTCTTCAGAGTACCTTCAGCACATGTACAATAACTTTAGCGCTGTCTTTTTTGTGGGTAATTTTGGTTTCGGTTGCCCACATAGCCTGTCATTATAGAGCCGAGGTTATAGAGGAGGTAGTGTAGATCATGGACCCTGAAATGACCTAAGGTCAGCCTTCTGCCCAGTCTGAGGACCCTGCATTAAGAATGTATTTAACATCAGCCTCAGCCTCCCTTCCTTCTGGGCCGCTCCTGTGAATTCTGTAGTGTTCTACAGTGAGCTTGTCAATGAAGCGAGAGGCCCAGTGACTCGACATGGCTGCCACGGTGGAGTGTGCATGTAGCAGTGCGCGTGTGTCTCTCTAACCTCCTAAGTGTGTTATTGTTCTAGTTGTCATCCATGTGTGGATGATTCCAAGTGGGCAGAATTGGAAAGACCTGGGCAACACTGTGTGCATCGTGGGTGTTATGTAGAGATGGGTGCTTCCACCGGCCCCCTAGGTTGGTTGGACATCAACTCACAGGGTGAACGGTCATTTTGGTTAGACAGCCACTGTGCTGTGGACATTATGGCTATTTCTGAAACACAGACTGACCACACTACATACAGAATATGTTAGGAAGTTTCCTCAATATTATGCTGAAAGAATGAAAATGTGAATGGTAAACCAACTGTGGTGGTATGGCTGCGCAACAGATTATTATTTTATTAGGTTTGTTTGTGATAATAAGCTTAAATAATTGGCACTTGATAGAGGATTGCGTATTGTTCATTTAAGTAGAAATAAACAATATTATAATTCTTAATTTGTTTTTCTGGAGTAGAGCTGACTATCTCTTCAGAGTGGAGTTATTTGGAGTTATTACTGCTCAACAACTCTGTGTGTATAAAGATGATTTAGAGAATAGGTTTAGTACAAAGGAGCCAAGTCTTGCATTTTTACAAAGGATTATAATACTTTAATTGGAGTCTTGCATTTCTGTACCCTTTGTATACAGTACTTTAAAATTAAAGGCTGCTATGTTCTATCTTTTTGCCAGCTGTGAACCTAGAAAATGTTTTGCACGAACTGCTATTGTAAATCATGCAAAGAAAAGTGTTTGGGAAGTAATTTTAAACAATGCCTCTTTGCCAGAATATAAAGACTTGACCATTTACACCCTGACAAAGCTCCAGTGTGTTTTGTTTGATGTGGGCAACACAATCTAATGGTTTACCCTATTGTGTGAATTTTAGAAAGCAATTCCAATGAACAAAACAAATTAAACTAAACGTGACTTCTGCAATGTTTTCTGCAATGTTAACAAACCTGTTGTTTGCTGTTGGGCCACTGAAAACATCTGTTTCTCAGAAGTTCCGTGGACTGTTTGACCAAGATGAGAGCTGTGACTGCAAAGGTTTATAATCCTGCCTGCCATCATCCTGCTCCTCATAATATACTTTTAGGTGGACCTAACCAAACGTCTTAATCATTCAAAATAGGCCCGTGACTCCAAATAGCATCAGGACACAAACAAGCCATATTAAACCTAAAGTCATTGGAATTGGCTCGTCCTGGATAGGAGGGTGTTTTTGGACTGTTAAGAGAGAACAGTACATGTCCATTGTTTCAGTTGATGTTTCCCGCCTTGGTTCATCATTCATGAGTTTCCCTGATTTCCCATAGGCATTCTGTGGCATGGTGTAATTATTATTTTTATAGTCACAATAGGATTTTTTATCCAAACCGCCTAATTACTCAATTTCACTATCCCTAACAAAACATTCTACAAGTTGTTTTAGTCATTACAGAGGTGAAAGGGTATTGAAAAGCTAGTACATAATCAGTTGTCTTGTGTGTCCGTTTGATATGCCAGCAATAGAGGGCATCAACCTGCAGTGTTGCTATGAGAGGCACAATTGTCTGCAATGTAAAACGCCCAAGGGGAGACATTTCTAAAGGTGGCTCCTGTCACCTTAACACTCTGACATGAATATGCATGAACTTTGTGGCCTGGGGTCATTTGCTGGTCACCTGCATGGAAGGAGACGCTGTCGGGATGGATAATAATGGAATGGGGGAAGCGTCTATTAGACTGCTGCTTGGGCAAAGAGGCCCCCATTAAAGTTCAAGAGTTTTGTTTCACGGCTTTGAAGGTTTTTTTTGTTATTATGTAAATTACTCTCTGATTTTGAGGTTGGGTGCAAGCCAGAAATAGACGCAAAGGTGTAGAATTATTTACAAATATCTCCAATAGTGAAATATGTTGATTGAGCTATGTAAAATATAAATCAAATAAAAAGAATAAATTCAAATTTCAATAAATCTAATCAAAAACATGGTAAAATTCTTGTTTCAGTTTATGTAAAGGCAGGACCCTATTTTCGGTAGTAAGAGATGCCAAAGTGGTCCTAGATGTCAACAAGACCAGACAAATAGCCCAGGAGATGGTTAAGGTAGGCCTGAAGTGCTGACTTCATGCTACACCAACAGTATTATCATGTTATGCTCAGGGATCACATAAATGTTTGTTTTGTCCAGGGGATGGGTTACCTCCACGCCAAGGGTATCCTTCACAAGGACATGAAGTCCAAAAATGTCTTCTACGACAATGGAAAAGTGGTCATCACAGATTTTGGGCTCTTCACCATATCTGGAGTTCTTCAGGCTGGCAGGTAGGCTTGGCTTTACTCTACATGTTACCCCAAAAAAATAAATGAAATAAAATCTTTTAGGTGAGATAATTTGAAAGGATACACGTACAGTATATACTTAGCTGTACAACATGTCAGCTATGATTTATTCAATCAACTCATTAATGAGCAACATTACACACTGGCCTTAATGGTGGTCTCCTGCCTGTACTCTCTGCAAATAAAGTAGCTCATTGATCTGGGAGGCAGATGATATGGATACTTGGCAATCTCTGTCTAGTGTGTCTCTTAGAGAGTGCTTAAAGTCTGATTATGATGTGGCTGCAAAGAATTGACAGTTGCTTAAATGTAAACCGTCTAAAAACCTACACTACTGAATAACTGAAAGAAGTCAAATCAATAAAAATCCTGTTTGCATGTCAACTAGAGATAACACCAAAGCCACAGCTGGTTTGATTAGGATTATAGGATGTTGACTGATTTACTGAAGTGCTTGCTCTGAAATTTCACAGAAATGATCAGTAGTTTTCACGTAACTGAAATCCTTTCCTTTTCACCTTGCCTACCTATCTTCTTGTGGTTTTTAAAGATGGTTAAATAATGCATTATTACAGTAGGGCTTTTGTTGTTGTTGCCGAAAACTGGCTCTGTACTATCTTAAAACCCTTCAAATCATTTCTGAGAAGCTGTGGGGTTACGTTCGGTTCCAGGTTGTTTTTCTTGCTTGCTCTGGTAGGCATCATTGTAGCTTGAGTCCCAGTTATTCAACAGTTCTGACAGGAATTGACAACCATTTAGCTTCAGTGTTAGTCCAGGAATAATGAATCCAATTGAAGTATGATAGAAAGTGCTTACATCTTGTAAAGGCAGAGGTTTTACAAGCTATAATGTGTTAGCATGTTGAAGCCAGGTGAGAACCATGCATAATTATGTTTATAAGCATTTTTGACACTTGGCTTTATCACATCTTTTCGAAAGACCAATCTAGCTGTCATACTTATGATGTAGTACTTGATCTAAATACTGTAAATACCCACTTGTATTTATTAGCTTGGAAAAAAGCTTTATATTTCAAATTGTAAAACCAAAGCTACTTCATAAAAATATGACTTTAACACATCTAAAATGTAGAGAGCCAACATCAACAACAACATATACCCATAAATGCATTAACGGTGGATCCTTTAGAGACAGCAGGGTTGCCATGACACAATTAGGCTCAGCTGAAACATGAAACGTGAGTGAACAAATCATTTGATAACGTGACAATGCTGTAACTATAAGTAAGAATAGACCTCACATAATGAACGTAATTTAGATCTCTGCAGAAGGTCTAGCAGTGTTTAGCAGCTTACAGCGGAGCGAACTCTATGCATTTTGAAGTAGTTGAAAATGTCAGGGTCCTATTTAGAGGAAGATGGCGCCTTAAACTCCTGGATAGCCTGACTCATCACATATTATAAATTCTAATTGGGTTATATTGCATCCAGAATGTTTCAGGATTCCTTGTGCGTACACCCCCTAAAGGAACTAATTCAACCTTCAACCAAAAGGATGTTATCTTGTTGCACATATCTGCCAAGAATACAAAGATTTGTAACTAGTCATGCTATTAAAATGTCGAGTTAAAGATTAAGTGTCAGGCAAGCATTGATACAAGCTTTCTTTTTTATGATAATTAGAAAATGCAAGGCATTAAAATAACTTCAGCGATTGAGAAAAATGAACAATAATTTTACACTTTATGTCCATTGCATACTGTTAGAGGCTAAATGAAGCATATCGACTTCTTAATAATTTAGTTAAAAAAAATTATAATAATTGAATAACTAAATAATAATTTAGTTCCACTGCAAGGCACTCCTGGAGAGGGAGACTGATTAAGCCTCAAGGAGACACACTGTTTAAGTTTATGCCTTCTGTTTGGTCTTCTCCTACTTTGCAGTAAGAGGGAGGACAAGCTGCGGATCCCTAGTGGATGGCTCTGTCACCTGGCCCCGGAAATAGTCTGTCAGCTTTCCCCTGAGACTGAGGAGGACAAGCTCCCTTTCTCCAAACAGTCAGATGTCTTTGCTTTTGGGTGAGTGTATATTATATTAGTCCTTTTATAATTACTCAAAGTCATGTTCCATTATTGATCATCATTCTCTGACTATGGACCCCTCACACTGTTCTTTGTGGACAAATGTTGATAAAATGCCAACAGCATTAGCTGGTCAGTCTACCCTCTGGTCTTTGGCAGCCCAATGTCCCAGGACAGTGACAGAGACACTGTCCTGTACAGGGTGTGTCTCTCGGATGGAACGTTAAACGTGTGTCCTGACTCTGTGGTCACTAAAGATCCCATGGCACTCTTGTACAGAGTAGGGGTGTTAACCCCGGTGTCCTGGCTAAATACCCACTATGGGCCTATATCTAACATGGCCTCCTATTCACTAACCACTCTGGCCCTATATCTAACATGGCCTCCTAATCATCCCCTCAGCTTCCAATTGGCTATCCTATCCCCTATCCTGGCTCTGCAGTTGCTCATAAAACGTATGTGTGGTGAGCAAGTCTGGCTGCCGTGGCATCACTCAGGTGGGTGCTACACATTGGCGACTGTGAGTCTCCCCCTGTAGTGCAAAGCACTTTGGGTGTCTAGAAGAGAGAGATCAAGTGCCACTAATTATAAGTATTACATTAGAGGACTTTAAGCAGTCCAAGATAAAACTGATTCTGGCCCCTTTGGCCTTGTTGTGCCCTTTTTCCAGTGGTAGTACTGCAGTACTACATGTATTTGCATTTAACTATCATAGTCCTAACCAATGCTTTTTTTGCAGAAGTGGACCCTGCTCTGTTGACTCCTAACACAATTGCATTTTCAGATGGTCAGCCATATGGAGATTTAGTCACCACACCACTCTGAAAGGGCAGACTGAAGTATTCGCATACTCTGTCCAGCTGCTCCCCTATCCGTTGTGTTACCTTGAGGTGACACCCGCAGCCATTTTACATATTGAAATGTGTTCCATAGAGCCCCCCCCCCCCCCTCCATTTCGAAGTGATTAGTATCCGTGTTCCTTGACACAAAGAGGCAGAAAGAAACGATGTCCATATGTATTGATTGATAGACACAGATTTGTGTACACACAATAAATGTTAAGAATGGTATTCGGACAGAAATTGTACAGTATTTGCAAGATTATGAAAATTTAACCACTTGCTTTTTAAAGCATATAGCAAACCGATGTTTATTATGATATAAATAAAAAACAACATGTTACATGATACATTTTTCTTGCCTGATATAGAAAAAAATTGACCTCTGATTAACATAAAACAAAAGTCTTATTTTGTGGAAATGGATGTAGAATGTGTTTGAACAGTGGTCCGGCAATTGCCATTTTAGTATTACAATTTACTAATGGAGTCTACTGAATGATAGTTCTAGATCTGTTACCTTGTCCATTTACATTTTCATATCTGTACTGTAAAAATAAAGGTTGTCATATCAAAAATAAATGTAATATAAGCAGTGTTGTACAATTCATGTTGGGGAAAAAAAACATACCTTTGTGCTAAATCTGTCTTTGGAAATGTGTCAGTCAAGCTAGGCACACTCACTTAATAGTTTTGTTCGGCAGTCTATGTGTGGGACTAAAATCAGTTTTACAGGGATATACAGGATTTGAATCCATGCCTGCATGCTGTTTCTATGCTGTAATTTATCCAGACGAACATCTATCTATTGGGTCAATTAGTGTTATATTTATCTTCACAGCACTATCTGGTATGAGTTGCATGCACGTGAGTGGCCTTACAAGAATCAGCCAGCAGAGGTGATCATATGGCAGGTGGGCAGTGGAATGAAGCCTAACCTCACCCAGATCGGCATGGGAAAGGAGATTTCAGTGAGTGTCAATTTATTCTTAGTCAAACAAAAATGGTTTTAGTAGGCGTTTTACAGACACAAAATGTGGAATGGCAGTTTAAAAACCAGTAAAAAAAATAAAAAAAGTTATTAGCCAAACCTCATCAAGATAGGTGCTTGCAAGTAGATAGTGAAGTGTGCTGTTTTATTGCTTCACATTGATGTCTACAAGTTGGCATAACCCAAGTTTTTCTTTCTTTTCCTGTCAGGATATTTTGCTCTTTTGCTGGGCATTTCAGCAGGACGAGAGGCCTAGCTTCTCCAAGCTGGTTGACCTGTTGGAAAAGTTGCCAAAAAGGAATCGTCGCCTGTCTCACCCAGGGCACTTCTGGAAGTCAGCTGAGTATGTCAAATGAGATAGAAAAAACAAAACGTAGGAAACCTAACTTCTTAATCCAAAAGATAGACCAGTGAAACTGCTCATACTATTTGTCTATTCTCATGGAATATTGGTGGTAAGATAAATAAGATCTCTACATTTATGAAGTTTTTAGGTTTCTAGACTTCTCAAAACACTTTTAACAAAAATTTAAAATTGTTTTGTTTATTTTTGTGAGGCTGTTTTTTTGTGATCTTTGTGTTTAACTGACCTGTTTGTTTTAAATGATATGATTTCTGGTGTTAATTTCCTTAATGTCCCTTCCTTGTAATGTTCATGTGTCATGAGTCCCATCATTGTTTAAAGAAAACAATGCATTTTTGGAGAGCAAATACTGATTCATTTATGGTGTATTTCCCTTTTTTTCTTGCAGTTTTGGTTTTCCAGAATGAATGTAATTACTTTACAACTTTGTCAATTGTATATGTTCAAGTCATTGTCCTGCCATTTTCCTTGTCATTCAACTGTACAGTGTCATTTGTAAAAGTTGTGTTTCCCATGTATGGATGTCTATGTACATCATTTTCATAAAAGCTTTTTTAGCAGTAAGACCTCAGCTTAACCTGCAGTACCATGTGAATGTGAAACAGCCAGCACCCTACTTGTTGGGATGAATGGTAGGAGACTGTTCTCTGATCGGCCTGTGCTTTGAATATTGCCTGTGAACACAAGTGAAAGGATTGAACAACAAACAGCCTTTGGTATCTACCATGCCTTTTTGCTGTTGCCTGAATCACCACACTGATACTATTCCATCACTCTCATCTCTGTGAAATTGCTGACACTTGAAATGTACTTATTCACAATCACAATATCTGCTAGTGGCCCTAAAGATATGCTGTGACTAAGCCCAGAGAGAAGCATGTCTAGGCAAATAGTTGATACCAGTGATGCTTTACATCTTATTATTCAACACTTGATAATATAACATGACTAATATAACGTTTAAGGGATAATTATGAGGATTTTGCATATGCATGTTCGCAAACTATGTTGATGACTGCAAACACTTCAAACTAAATGAACCAACAAATGGTTTGAAAAGGTGTGAATGAGCGTACTACAGTGGACGAGCAGGGCAAACAAGCTGCATTTCAGAGATGCTGTAACCGTAGAACACTATCTCTATGGCTGTAACAATAATATCACATCGTGTCAATATCTATTTCCAAAACTCAACGTTAACCTTAAGAGGGCTTGAAATTACAAAATGGCAGGAACAATAAAAAGCCCATCAACAACTCAGCACTGGAAGAAGATCATGAAATACAGTTACATACCACTAATAGTATACAACTACATAGTAGAACATTTAAAAAAGTTGACCAAAATAGATCTACTACAGGATAGAAGTGGTTCCATCAAAGCAACCTCCCATACAGGCACGTAAAACATCATCAGATACACAGTTGGCCAACTATCGGTCAATCTTGTATTGGGCTTTATCGCAGATAAAATAGTTTTTATTTTTATTTTTTTGGCCTGGAAGTCACATTCTAGCAATAGATCTAGATGATAAAAGCATTTCTGAAATGTGGCCGGTTTTCCCTTCTCAGCCACCGTAGTCATCACTGGAAGGAATACAAAAATAAGTTAAGACCTCATAAACCCTGGTACATCTCTTTAAATTAGGTATACATATTTGCAGACTATTTCGACAGTAGTGAAATTTGTTATATTTTAAACATCACTACAGTTATGATTATTAATAATGATTAAAGGATGCATTTCTATTAGCAAACATTGGGAGAAGGCATACATTTTATGTCGCCACACTTTGAAATTATGTAATCACCTTTAGGATTTGGAATTGATTTAACTTAGGTTGTTTAAACTGATTGCATTGCTAAATTTACTGCATGGTAAGTTTCCACATTTTATTCCGTTGTTTTCTTTCTACAATAGCATCAAAAGAATGCACAAACTCTGAATTTAGCAATTTGTTTTCGCTTACCTTTTGGAATGAAGAGAGAGGAAACATCAAATTACTGAAGAGACTCAAACAATTTTTGTATTTCACACATATATATATATTTCAAAATATATTTTAAATATATATTCAGACAATAGAGATGTTGGCTCATATCATGTTCTGGAAGTGGTGGCATTATAAGTGCTGTATACTGCTTTTGTATCCCTTTATCCACGTCTAGTAGTATAGACAATCCAATCATGTAAAAAAAGCCATTTGTACTAAACTATATACATATTTGCCAGTAATGGAAAAGCATACAAAGAACTTGCTGCTGTTTTTTGGAGTATATCTGTCTATTTTGGAATCGCTGGAATTCAGATATTGTACGTGGATCATTTATATTTATACTGTTTACAACTTTAAAGTGCATGGGATGCACTAAAAAGAGTCAACTCTTCATTATAAAAACACTTTTAGTGTTGTGTGTGTGCATATATATACAGATATATGCACACACACACACACAGACATACTGTATATTAGGTATGGGATCACTGGAGTATTTTCGGATTAACCCATACAGTATGATAACAAAACTAACAATGTTCTTTAATAAGCTTTGTAAAATTAGTTCCAAAGCCATGTTTTAAGATGTTGATTGTTACATTTTTACAGTATAAAAGCATATCATGAAAAATATGATAATCTGTGGAAATGATGGAACAGACACCGTAACTGACTAGAAATCAATCAACAAAATTAGTGCCAAGTGTACATAACAAATTGTAGACCATGTTATACCGTCCATTGGTGTCAATTAATATTCCATGTGATTTTTGAAGTTCTTTTTAATGTACAAATTGTGTTGTGGTTTTGTTGTACTTTTGTTGATTTGATTTTGTTTGATTTTACTTATATTGCATAAACATGAAAGCTATGTTTCTTTACTGATTTGGCACTTGTATTGTAGAGTAAAGCTCCAAGAAAGCTTGTATCTAAAAATGCCTTATGGTCCATGGCTTAGTGACTGGTAATTAAATCACAAGCTCTTTATTTGCACTCATCATCTACAAAGTGTATGACAATAAAAAAAAAAAAAGTTTTCATTTTGGAGGTTTTGTTTCTTTTCAGTCATCTTCTTTCTGGACCTCCCGTTTTCCATGTTTTACGTGTTACTTTAAAAAAAAATGTTTAGATTTTTTTCATCAGAACTGAAACACCGTACATACATTTCTTTAAAATAATGACAAATAACCTAAATATTTATTTCCTCTACATATAACAACAATTTCTTTAAAAAAATAAAACGATTAATTCAAGACCCCAAATTATATAGGGTGCCTAATGATGGTTTGAGTATACACATTTATAATGAAAGATGCCAACGGTGGACAGGTTTAGGATCGTTACTCCTACCATATTTAATTTTTTGCACACATTCCTAAATGCCTCAAAGGAAGAAGCTGTATAGAAAAACTTCTGATGAAGCTGTAATGCTACATTGTTGCTTTCATTTTGAATTCTCAGTCGCGATACAGGTCTTACATTTTTCCTTCACTATGCTTGAAGCTTGTCTAAACCACACACATGTGTATAAATGCCTGGTCAGTCTTGTGAATCACAAACCTAAGAGGGACACGTGAAAGCATAGAAAGACAGAGAGGAATGGATGAGAGCTCAGAGCCCCCATATTATTATTCCTCAATCTCTAGCTCCACCTTGCCCTTTAAAGCCCCTTCTACTAGCTTATACAATTCCCCGATTCCTCTATTAAGGTACATAGCTATGTAGTCACTCAAAATCGCCTGTTGCTTAGCAATAGGATGCCAAGATATCATCGTGATATTTACGGTTTGTTGGAAACAATCAGTGAAACCCTAAGGATTGAAGAGGTTACAGTAAGGAGGGGAAGTAGCAGCAGAGCTGCTGGAAGAACAGCTCTAGTACCGTATCCCTTTTTTGGATTACATTTTATTAAATCCATCATATTCACAAAATTATCTTAGGAATTAGTCTCCCTGTAGATTCTATCAAACTGTGTATGATAAATGTGTATCATGTCCTGGCATAGTCCCTGTAAACAGTGACAATGGAGGAATGTACTAGATGTTTTGTATGTTGAGAGCAAAAGTTAGTGATGCTATGCCCCAGTGACAAGCATTTAGTCTTAGGATAACCTTAAAAAAGTTCTTCAATCTATTGAGCTGACTATCTATATTCAAGAGCTTTCGACTACTCGCATTGGAAAAATGTCATCGTTTTTGGCATTATTCAATGTGTAATAAAGCTTTTTTTTTCTGGATGAGAAAATTAGTTAAATGCAAAATAATAACTTTAAAAGTATCATGGACAGGAGGCCTATGTGCAAAAAAAAAAAGAAAAAAAGAATCAAATCACTTTTGAATGCTTTCCTTAACCTTTCTTAGTTTTTTGCATGACCTTTGGTTAAATCCTAAGACCTTTCCATAAACCTTTTCTCTCTTCCCCACCATGTCTATTTTGTTTCATTCATACTGAAATTGTCATACTTTCTGAGCTGAACAAAGAAAAACCAAGGCTCCAGGTAAAACTATTTTACTTCTAAATCCCATCCTTGTTGTAACAATGCTAAGGAGGATATTTTCCTGACCTACTGTATCTTAGTATCAAAGTGGACCAAAACTGTCCAACAAGAGTAAGAAATTGATGGACATATTACCTGCCTTTAGAAACATATTACCAATATTTTACCCATTAGAAGAGCATTCGAGACAGAGATCAATATTGTAGTTTGAAGTGTGTACAAAAAAAGCATCCAAGTGTGTTGGATCTACTTTATTAATTCAAAGACACTCAAACACATTCAATACATTTTCATAAAATTGGTCAGAATGAAATAGAACGGTAGACATGCAGAGTATACAAAATTGCCGGATACAATGCTTGAAAATCAAGCTTTTGCTTAACTCATTACATTTTGGGTTAATCTTTCCGTTAATTTGTGCGCAGAAGTGTCTGAATAGTCTTGAACTGTTACTCTCGTGCTCCATAGTAAGAAAACAACTGTGCCTACTGTACATGATCTCAGGATCTGGCATGCAATAGTATTCTCATGCCAGAAGATGCATTTAGCTGACTTTGTGGTTCAGGAATACCCAGTTATATTTGACTGTTTATAATGGTTTACCTTTTGGTTGACTAAATTATTGTAAATCCCATTATAACTCGAGAGCCAACTGGATAGTACACAAAGGTTTTAAACTATCCATCCCAAAATAAGCGTTACATAATTGAGAGGATGTGACTCTGTCCTCCCCTCTAGCCAGCCCTATGCTGGTCCATCTGGCAGTTATTCTACTACCATTGTGCCATTTAGTGCCATAAACTAGAATCTGTTGGAGTTACTCTCCAGTGGATTGCTGCTGCAGCTGAACCGTAGCCTCTGAAGGTATTCTAGCAACTCTACTGGAGATTATTGAGTGTTCATTTAGTTCTATTTTAGTCAGATATATTCAATTTGGTATTCTCTATTTCTTTGATTTTAACCCGGTCATGTTGTCCTATTGGAAATTTGTTTTTGCATGTGTTTGTGTTGTTGATCATTTCTCCTATGTAGTCTATTCTTGTTGTGCCTAACAGGGCTGTGTGGTAGCACCACCCTCATTTTAATGTGGGGTTCTGTTTTCCTTCCCCCTTCCTGCTCCAGGCTGTAACAGAGGCAACCATGGGACTGTGTCTTTGCGTGAAGCTCATCCTCAGCTTGGCTGGCATCTGCTCCGCCTCTCATCCAACCCCCAGCCCCACCCTGCTGCGTTCGAACCCAAACACACTTTCTTCTTACTGTTGAACCCCTTAGGTGCTTTGACCCCAATCTTGCACTCAGTCATACTGGCTGAGGACACATTACAGACTTCAGAACAGAGAGGCCTTTCTTCTCTCAATGCCTAAACCATGTCCCAAAACGACAGTCTGTAATACACATTTATATTAAATTACTTTGAATTTCTGCAGTGATTTTTACGTTATTAATTTCCTTTTTCGCTTCAGCTTTATCCAGTTTTGAATAATCATAGGATTTTCCAGAATTTTGAAGTGCCATTTACAAAAAGGTAATGATCAGCCCATAAATCATTATGCTGTCACGTTATGTTGTCAAGCATGATCATCATGTTTTGAGTGCATACTAGACATTACCTAAGCTATGCATTGAGAAACGGTATGCACTATGTTTATGCTACTATACATTACCTACATAATTGCAATATTTTTCTTTGCATATCGTTGTTTGTTCACAACTGTGCATGTATTACAGGTATTCTTGCCCTGCTTAATGGTTGTAGTTACAAATCAAATTTTGTGGGTTATCAACAATGTTTTGGTTCATAACCCATTAAACAAAGGCAGACTTTAGTTTGAAGTTTCACAAACTTGCTAATTAGAGGTTTTCTGCATGTTATGGGATAAGCAAAAGAGCTGCCACAGAATATCAAACATTTGTTGGAGAGTAATCCCAGCAAATCAATTCTATTACATGGTCTACAAATTCAGACATTGTTCCTCACTTAATAGTGATAGAATTCACAGTTTCTGCTCTGACAAATGAAGCTGTTTCCACTGAATGAATAAGATAATTGTGCACAAAATAAATAGGTTCTAAGAAAAACTGTGACCCTGCCAGAATGTTCAAATATGTCATTGGTATTCTCCTCTAGTTGAATTAATGATTTTCTCAAAATTTGTTGTTCAGATGTATCTGCCTTTGATGGTACTTCTTTAGTGTGTGTGCTGTTTGGCGAGAATGTAAATGAGAAAATGCAATTGTTGAGATGCAGGTAATTAAGAGGAATTTTATGTTTGGGTGTGTGAACGCGCATGTAGGCGTGTGTTATAATATTAGAACTCAATTAATTAACTCAAGTCTATGCAAAAACCAAATGTGCTGCCACTGGAGATGAAATGACAAAATTCAATTGTTAACAGAACGTTTTATAGACCCTTGAAATGGCAAATTTCCTGTATTTAAATGCTTATCCATGAATACTATTCTACATTTCTAAACCCTTCTTTGCTTTTTGTCTAATACAAAAACAACCGTTGATTAATTACTGAGTTGCATTGCTGCTAGGGAATCTGGGTTTAGATTATGTACATTTTGCGAAAGTGTCAAATAAGTGGAGATTTGACTTAGCAAACTGACAAGAGTTAATTGGAACATGTTGCTTAATTAGGCCAATTTAGGATGTGCTAATTAAGATTAGCAACAGTACTCAAAACAACATTGACAACATCTTTTCACTTCTACATGGAGTGGATTGTAGGGGGTAGGCTCTTTGCCAAATCATTCATTCATGCTTTGTCTTTCTGTGTTCTACTCTGCTGCTGCATGAGGCCACAACAACAACAAAAATATCTAACTATAAAACTATTTAATCCATTACATAGTATAACACTCACAAATAGTGTTTACTCTTTGTAGACTTTTCTGTGTTTCGTCTTTTCTTGTATTTCTGCAACACATGAATCATACAGGTTCATCCATATGCTGTACTATGACAGTTTGGTAAAGGTGCCCTATTATGCTTTTTGGGTTTTTCCCTTTCCTTTAGTGTGTTATATAGCTCTTTGTGCATGTAAAATGTCTGAAAAGTTACAAAGCCCATAGTCCACGCCAAAAGGGGCAACTCTCTCTCACAGAAAACACTGCCCCTGAACTGCCTTAAGAGCCTAGTTTGTAGTTCAGCGTTTTCTTCCGTAACTTATCTACGTCACTAAGTCACACATTTACATAATGCCCACCTAGCGGCTAGTTTGGCACGCCCTCATTCAGAGCCAGTCAGAGCGGAAGCCGGGAAGTTTGGATAGTGGTTTCGCCATGTCAAGAGAACACTGTTTTCGTCTGTGTAAATCAAATTCCCTTTGTTTGGCTAGCTGACCAATCAGAGCAGAGTGGGCTTGTCGGGAGGGGGGCCTTAAAGAGACAGGAGCTAAAACAAAGCGTTTCAGACAAAGGGTGAATAGAGGTGCTGCAGATCCGGGCAGTTTAGAAAAAATAAATTGTTTATTGAACATTAAAACGCGTAAACCTACTCTAGTAGAACTCCTAAATGAAGGTATGAACCTGAAAATTTGAATAATAGGGCCCCTTTAAGGCAAATGAGGGTAAACAAATGGCATTTCTGTTGCCCAAAGAATTTGCGTCCTATATGCACTCTGGTAACTTGGAAATTTGTGAAGGATACAATTGTTGTATGAAAAGAGGGGCTCATGCACTCAAACGTCCAATGCCTTTATTTTAATAATTTATAATAATGAGTAATACATATATGAAGAGAAAAGCAAAGTAGACTGCACTATAGTCAACTTGTATAATCTTACTCTTTACTCTTATCTTTTATATTCAGAAAAAGACTGGAAAAGCAGAACAATTTGGTTGACATGAGGGCAATGCCAATAACCGCTGGCAACTGTTAAGGTGTGGAAGATTACTTACTATTCCAATAATGCATATGATTCACCCTCCAAATCTTTCAGACACTAAATGATTCTATACGCTTACTTTAAAAAAGTAAACAGATAAGAGCCTCTTGCTTTGAGTCTTGAACAAGTAAACTATGCCATTAGGTCTCCATTACAGTGGCTTCCCAGTTTGACTGTTAACCAAGAGCACGGTGTTGAAAGGGCTGTAAATGCTCCTATGAATTATGACAATGCGTTTCAACAGATATTGTGTTACACGAATGGTGTTCTTGTCTAAGACGTTACTCTCTGTAGCCCTATCAATTGCCAATTGTCTTTGTTGTTTGATATCTCTATACCTAGCTCCAATGCATACCAATGTTGTCTTCCTCTTCTTAATCCTCCTCATCTTCCTCTTCCTTATCACAATTAGCATTATCTCCAGGACTACTGTAATTATCATCACTACCATCACTGTCATAATCATCAATGCTGTATTTGCTCTGTCAGATGTTATTGTACAAAGAACTTACATTGTTCAGACTTATAATTGAACAACATTTATATATTTGTACAGCAAAGTTTATAAAGGTTTTCTACCCCTACGTAAATAATTTAGTCCACGTTTTTTCAACTTAATGTATAGTCAGGCCTGTAATGAAGATTGTGTTCTTTTGTGCTCGTTTTGTTCTATTATCCAGATTTAAAAAATATATAAAAATAAACTCACAAGGATATTGTTGAATTTCCTTTTTGAAATATTGTATATTTGGATATTATATTTGTCACTGACACTGTTTGAATATGAGTATTCTATTATATATTATAATATACAGTATGCTACATAAGAATACTTTAAACCAACATAATTATTTAGGATAATTAAAATGTATTTAATTAATCATTTTCAAATGGTTTTATTTATTAAGCCTAATACTTCAATACTTCTCGATTTATTTTCATGTGTCACTTTTATCTGTCAGTTTTAACTATAACAAAAAATAATATGAGTCATTTTTTGCCCTAAGACATCATTAATATGGTCATTCATTCTACTGCTATGATCCAAAATTAGAAAGGTATCTTATAATTCCCTTGGCATTGACCCGGGCAGTTCAACATTTTAAACATTTATTAATGGAAACCAAAACACTGCATTCCCCAATGTAAGTTGCACGTTGAAAGTGGTATTCATTTTACAACCAGCCTTTCATTGAATTAGTCTGAGAAACTGTGGAGTAGTTTGATTCTTAAAACTGGATAGGAACCATGTCAGACTTTGGTAAGGAGTAATTGCATCCAATGTTTTGGATCAAGAAGATAGAAATGTTTTATTTCAACCTGCATTGTTTATGAAGTCATCGTTTTCCAGACGTACACATAGATTTGACCTTTGACGGCCACAAACAGATTGTTTAGTGGAGTGTTATGGCAATATATAAGTCTGGCAGTAAATCTGTTCACTTTGAAGTTTATTGTCCATTCTCTTATCAAAATGTCCATATTTGTTACAAGAACCAGAAGTATGTGTACTGTTGTAAACAGTTTAGTTTACTTAATAGAAACCCAGTTTCAGAAGCATTTCACAAAAATTTTTGCAAACAACTATTAGTTGTTGTCTGAATAAGACGGACAATGAGATAAGGCAAAAGACGTGAGATTCACATGTTAGATCTAAAGAAAATTAATGAGTCAGTGAAGAAATCCTTAACACAATCAAAACAAAAGAGAAGTAGAGTTACTTTTGTGTCATAGGACTCCTCATTATGCAAAAATGTGTTGCGTGTGATTTTAGAACATAATGCAGGTCTAAATATAACACTGTATTTAGATAGCATACCAAGCTTATTCTTGAATAACCAATAAACACTCCAACTAACATTGCCGTTTCTCTTGGTTATTGAATTCGTTTGGACCAGCAGCATGTTTGTGAGCGGCTAAGATAGATACATGTAAAACATATACAAAAGATATGGCTTGTAATCCAAAGGGTTACCAATCTAACGCATTCATTAATTTCATAGAAAAGATTATAACTATACTGTATTCAATTACCCACCAGACTCTTTCTCTCTTATATCAATAGGCTGAGGTACTATTTTCCCTACAATTCAAATATCCACAATGAGAAACAGGAAACGCTTAATGTACAAAAACATTTTTTTTAAAAGAGACCCTGGCACAATGGCTTAAATCCTTCTTCAACACGTGCACAGCCTTGCATTTGGAATTACACAGACACTAGGCTGTTAGAGCATTGGTCCACTTTTCGCCCTAAACACCTCAACACTCCCACCTGATTTATGCAAGACAGGGAGGCAAAGAGTCTCACAGAAAATGACATGCCTGACCTTATTGAACCACTAAAAAGCTCACAGTAGCTGTTTTTCTGGCATGCTTCTCAAACGAGGGCACTCGCAGTAGAAAGCATGGCAGAGTACACGGATGAGGACAGTTCATTTATATTATCTACATTTGGAGAAAGATAATTAGGTTGTTGTCAGGGGAAAGATTTTACACACAAAAACGAATAGAATCTCAGAGGTGGAACTCTTGATGATGATAAGAGAAAGTAGTACTAATGAATGTATTATTGATGGTGGAAAGGATTATAAGTGGTAATAGTCCCTTATAGCCTAATGGACTTGTACACGTTCTCCTGGGCTTTTTTTCATTTTAATTTAAGCACAAGAATCATATGAAATGTATGACTTTCAGGAGTTCTTTTTCCAGAGCCATATGTTATATGGCCACATTACCCAATTGATTTAAAAAAGTTTTGCTAATTTAAAGGGACCCTATTATGCAAATTTTCTGGTTCATACCTTTATTTAGGAGTTCTTCTAGAATAGGGTTACGCGTTTAATGTTCAATTAACAATTTATTTGTTCTAAACTGCCTGGATCTGCAGCACCTCTATTCACCCTCTCTCTGAAACGCTCCGTTTTAGCTCCTGTCTCTTTAAGGCCCCCCCACGAGCCAAGACTGCTCTGATTGGTCAGCTGGCCAAACAAAGGGAATTTGCCTTTGCGCTGACGAAACCAGCGTTTTCTCGACATGGCGGAACCACCCGGCCTCCGCTCTGACTGGCTCTGGTTGAGGGCGTGCCAAACATTATTCAAATGAGTGACTTAGCGACGTAGATAAGTGACGGAAGAAAACGCTGGACTACAAACGAGGCGTTTCAGGCAGTTCAGGAGCAGTGTTTTCTGTGAGAGAGTGTAGCTCCCTTTGGCATGGACTATGGGCTTTGTAACTTTTCAGACCTTTTACATGCACAAAAAGCTATATAACATACTAAACATACGAAAGGAAAGGGAAAACCCAAAAAGCATAATAGGGCCCCTTTAACTAATTTAAAGTTCTACAGATCAATATTTCCAACAAGCACCACTTCGAATCTATGGATTCGGAATTTGAAATATGTGTCCCTTCCTGGGAAACCATTATCTTGCTTCATTGGAATTCATAAGTGCAATTTCTTTACCATGTGCAAGTCCCAACTCCAAAACTATAAAGGTCAATGAAGTCTTTGCGGGGACATTAGAAAATAATGTATTGGTCTTTAACTTTGTTCTTTAGTTGCTAACCTTTTCCAGGAGGGGAAAATGGGTTGTAGGGAGTCTAGCTTTAGTTCGTAGTAGGGGAATATAAAACAAAAATACAAAGAATACCTTTCAATTAGCCTGACAATGCTTGAAAACTATGTTTGTTATTAGTTTACAGCAACATG
Source organism: Galaxias olidus (assembly GCA_026901105.3). Classification (NCBI taxonomy): domain Eukaryota; kingdom Metazoa; phylum Chordata; class Actinopteri; order Galaxiiformes; family Galaxiidae; genus Galaxias; species Galaxias olidus. The sequence goes on along the minus strand of JAPMUY010001717.1, from coordinate 82,177 downwards.
GGATAATTATATTACTATATTTTCAAACAGGACCAGGGGACTTTGGGTCGCCATTGGTGCCAGATGCCTGAAGCGTTTATGAAATGTATCGTGACCCGATGGCAAAGTTGTGGTAAATACTTCCCTTCCCACATTCCTTAGAAGTAAGTGACTCCAGAGCATAGACAGGGCATCACTATCACCCTTAACAGCCTGCTATGGGACTGACCACTATACAAACTGATGAGAAGGCTTTCCCTGCGAACAAGGATTTGGCAAAGCAACCATGACGAAACACAAGTATAGCGGCTGTGGTGGTAGCCTTGCCCTCTGCTTTTCATCTGCACTGTGTCTTTCCATATTGACAATCGTTTCAATGATATCAATTAATTGGCTTCAGCCATTCCAGGGTGGCAAAAGACAATGTTCTTTAGAACTAATGGAAGGGTGTTTCTTTATTTCTTGGAAATTGCAATGCCTTGTTTTATCTCTGCTCCGTGGTAGCTCTCTGGTCCACGGAACACTTTACCCACTGGTCACGCTAAGTCGACCCAGCTTTTCTGTTTCAAATCACATTGAAGAAATTCACTCTACACATTGTGGCCACTGGGGAAGAAAATTGGCCTCTTTGTGTATATATCAGACCTCGCTCCTCTTTATCGTTGTTTTGGCTGTACTGCCCACACCAATTATGCACTTTCATCCCATACAACTGCCAATGACACCATCCTCCTACTGTAGAACACAGTATCTTCAAGACAGCTTCAAAGCGTTATGCCATGTCAGTAGGGCTGCTATGACTAGAGTAAAAGGGGACTGCTTCTTACCTAATGAGCAGTTATCTTTAATCTTTTCCAGCACTGCCTTGTTTAAATGGCAGGTAATCACAGAATGTCTATTGGGCAAGTTATAATAACAAAGCAAATTTAATAAGGAAAAAAAAGCTAATATTGGCATACAAATGGGGAAATGTGTCAAAAAATCACATAAAAATGCAACATTGGAATACCTACCTTCCCAAATGTCCTTGATTTTAAAGATTATTATAAAATACTTTTAATAGGCAAAGAATCCACAGATAGGTTCTCCTAACCTAAAAATCACAAGACCCTTTGACTCTAGCCGAGGAGGATCTCTGTTCTGTCACCGCTTCCTCCACGGCTCAGCATTCAATCAAAGTGAAGACCAAGAAATCCCAAAAAATTCAAACACAAAATTCTATATTATTATAAATTAATTCTGTCCACTATTTTTGCATAGAAATCACAGTATCTTGGAAAATAATTCAATGTAATAAGATAAGAACCAAACGGGGAAACTAGATGGAATAAAGTTTCCATAGTAACCACAAAGTAGGCTCAACGTCAAATGATAACAATACAAAGTGTACCAGTTGATTAGTTGATTAGAGGTTTAAATATACACTGAACAAAAATATAAACGCAACACTTTTGTTTTTGCTCCAATTTTTCATGAGCTGACCTCGAAGAGCTAAAACTTTGTCTGTGTACACAAAAGGCCTATTTCTTTCAAATACTGTTCACAAAATGTCTAAATTCGTGATAGTGAGAACTTCTCCTTTGCCGAGATAATCCATCCACCTCACGGGTGTGGCATATCAAGATGCTGATTAGACAGCATGATTATTGCACAGGTGTGCCTTAGGCTGGCCACAATAAAAGGCCACTCTAAAATGTGCAGTTTTACTGTATTGGGGGAGTCCGGGGGGGTCAGAAAACCAGTCAGTATCTGGTGTGACCATCATTTGCCTCACGGAGTGCAACACATCTCCTTCGCATAGAGTTGATCAGGTTGTTGATTGTGGCTTGTGGAATGTTGGTCCACTCCTCTTCAATGGCTGTGCGAAGTTGCTGGATATTGGCAGGAACTGGAACACGCTGTCGTATACGCCGATCCAGAGCATCCCAAACATGCTCAATGGGTGACATGTCCGGTGAGTTTGCTGGCCATGCAAGAACTGGGATGTTTTCATCTTCCAGGAATTGTGTACAGATCCTTGCAACATGGGGCCATGCATTATCATGCTGCAACATGAGGAGATGGACGTGGATGAATGGCACAGCAAATGGGCCTCAGGATCTCGTCACGGTATCTCTGTGCATTCAAATTGCCATTGATAAAATGCAATTGTGTTCGTTGTCCGTAGCTTATGCCTGCCCATACCATAACCCCACCGCCACCATGGGGCACTCTGTTCACAACGTTGACATCAGCAAACCGCTCACCCACACGACGCCATACACGCTGTCTGCCATCTGCCCTGTACAGTGAAAACCGGGATTCATCCGTGAAGAGAACACCTCTCCAAAGTGCCAGACGCCATCGAATGTGAGCATTTGCCCACACAAGTCGGTTACGACGACGAACTGCAGTCAGGTCGAGACCCCGAGGAGGACGACGAGCATGCAGATGAGCTTCCCTGAGACGGTTTCTGACAGTTTGCGCAGAAATTCTTTGGTAATGCAAACCGATTGTTGCAGCAGCTGTCCGGGTGGCTGGTCTCAGACGATCTTGGAGGTGAAGATGCTGGATTTGGAGGTCCTGGGCTGGTGTGGTTACACGTGGTCTGCGGTTGTGAGGCCGGTTGGATGTACTGCCAAATTCTCTGAAATGCCTTTGGAGACGGCTTATGGTAGAGAAATGAACATTCAATTCACGGGCAACAGCTCTGGTGGACATTCCTGCAGTCAGCATGCCAATTGCACGCTCCCTCAAAACTTGCGACATCTGTGGCATTGTGCTGTGTGATAAAACTGCACATTTTAGAGAGGCCTTTTATTGTGGCCAGCCTAAGGCACACCTGTGCAATAATTATGCTGTCTAATCAGCATCTTGATATGCCACACCCGTGAGGTGGATGGATTATCTCGGCAAAGGAGAAGTTCTCACTAACACGAATTTAGACATTTTGTGAACAATATTTGAAAGAAATAGGCCTTTTGTGTACATAGACAATGTTTTATCTCTTTGAGGTCAGCTCATGAAAAATTGGAGCAAAAACAAAAGTGTTGCGTTTATATTTTTGTTCAGTGTAGTAAGGCATTTATAAAGTGGCAAGATTCTATAAGGTCCAGCAGTATGGTCTAGCAAACAAATAAATCAGGATTGATGCTTTTGTGGTTACGCTACTCTACAAATGACTGGATTTGTAACATGATCCCATATTTAATAAATAATGTAATTACCACTTTTAATTAAGAAAAGTGCCAGGATACATTACACACACACACACCAAATACACTGATCCCTGTTGTGCTGGCACTGGCCATGTGACATTGTTGGTTCAAACGTCTTCACGTCAGATCATGACGTAGAATTGTGCCAGTAGGCATGAGTCCAGTATCTCCCCCATGCTAGACACATGATTGGCTTTTGCTACCTGCTGGTTTAATTTGCTGAGGGAAGGAAGATGTAAGGTTCAAGATTACAGTGATGTGAAATGAGTCACACACATATACACACAAAATCATATCTACTTTATTTACCCCCACAGTACAAAGACAGTACAGAAATGTAAACAAATTAAGATGCAAAAAAATATGTGAAAAGACTTACTTAATAGATTTTTTTGACATGGCAATAAACATTGTAATGTCAGAAATAAATAGAGCTGTGCTTGTTTGTATACAATCTAGATTTGCTCTCCAGAAAACCCGTGTGCAGCTCGATGCATTAAAGCCACAAGACACACACAGACACACACAGACACACACAGACACACATGCGAGAGTGCACACACAAACACACAAATAAAAACACATAGAGGGATAAAGAAACACAAAAAACAAAAAACACACATGCATTCTTACCCTTGCTCTAATCCACCCTCATTGACAAATGTATTCAGTCACTCCCTTTCCAATGTTAAAGCTACATAATCTTTTAAGAAATGTCTTGATAGCCTAAAAGGGCTTGGTAGAATGGATATAGGGGTTGGATGTATAAAAACATGTAATTTTAGTCTGCAAGTAGTCTTAACTGTGGGCAATGTGCAATGTGGTGGGGCTAAGCGGGGGCTTAGCATAGTGATCCGTGTGGTGTGTGGCTTTATTAGAGGGCAGATGGTTGCACTCAAGCAGGAAGTGATTGACATAATGACACGGCCACGGGGAAGTGTGTGTGTGTGTGTGTGTGTGTGTGTGTGTGTGTGTGTGTGTGTCTCTATGTATGTCTGTTTGAGTGTGTGTCTGTGTGTGTATGTTTGAGAGAGAGAGAGATAGAGAGAGAGAGAGATAGAGAGAGAGAGAGATAAAGACAAAGAGTGTGTGTGTGTGTGTGTGAGAGAGAGAGAGAGAGAGAGAGAGAGAGAGAGAGAGAGAGAGAGAGAGAGAGAGAGAGAGAGGGAGTGTGTAATGTCTCTATCGACATCCAAGACTTATCCTGGAATACCAGGAATCCTGAAATTATAAACATATAGAACTGTAGATCCTCTCAGTCAGGGGGGTGGGTGGGTGGGGGGGGGGGGGGGGGGGGGTTGGTCCAGGCTGATTGCTCTGACATCTCAGTCCTTGAGAATAGTTCACTGAGGTTCTTCCTATCTGGCCATAAAAGCCTCTCCACAACCTGTACAGATAAAAACAAGTGGTCTCTCCCCCAAGAAGATAACATCTGTTTCCAAACAATGAACCAGTTGAAATATTTTAGATATATAAAACAATCTGAAATTAAACAAATGTAACCTAAAACTAGGCAAAGTGAGGCTTTATTGACATAATTTGTTTTCTTGTGCAAAGAGGACTTTGTTTTTTGAGGTTAACCTGCCTATATGCTTGGTTGGGCTGAAAACTATTTTTGTGACGAGTTGAAGTAAATAGTGAGTAGGCTAAGTGAAAGCTTAAATTAGTGTAACGGTTTTTTGTGATCTTGGTCTTTGATTTGTACTTTTACATACAATAACAGAAATCAAATGACTTTTTATATTCTGGCCAACTATTTTCAGAAATTCTTAAACGTCACATATTATAGAGAAATAAAACTAAGTATAAATCCCCAAAATTACGTAATCTATGTCTAATCCTAAATGGGATATTGGTTTACGTTGTCGAATTTCCCGTAAGCACCCATTCAAGGGTGGGGACATCAGGAGCGGGACAAGTGGATTTGACAGTGGAAAACTATATAGTAGGTTCATTTACACGCCCGTGCACGACCAACTCTGGAGCCCGTCACAGTGTCTCTTTACCGTGCTGCATATTTATACGACACTCAGGAGCGCAAGGACTCAGAGGCATGCCGCAGCTCTTGTGACAGCGCGCGCAATTGGGAGTTAGGCTTGAGATAACAACCTGTGCAGCTGCTACTAATAAGAACACGAGGAGTTATTCTCACTTTACAGCAACAATTTGTTTTAGCTGTGAGATTGTTCTGAGTGGTAAGTTGCTTTTATTACTTGAAACCTCTTATGCATTGGTATTGACAAGAGACGACTGAGAATTATAATTGTAGTTGAGGACCGTTCATGATAGGCATCTTTATTGAATATGTAAGTTTCAGCTCTTGATGTATAATCTTTACAAAACGTGATGTTCAGGTTTGACATTAGAATATACAAAGATAAATAAAAATAATAACGTAATTTCTTTTGCCTTTGAAAGCAAAAAAACAGTGTAACTTGTTTTGAACTTTTTGCGTATTTTATAAGCTTTTAAAGGCAGGTTAAAAGCCCCTGCAGCCTACATTTTACAAACAAGCAGTATTAGAGGACTCACCTGTTGCAGTACCAACAACCCTCTCAGATCTCAAGTAGCCCACCCGTTGAGACATGCATATTGTGTTCTTCATGTCTTTTGAGAGCTTGTTAGATTGTTTATATGCCGAAATGCAAAGAGGCAGTGATATAATTTGCAACTGTTAGTAGGCTACATAAAGTCAGAATACAAATTGAATATTGTTTAGGAAAACGTATAACCTCATTTGAAGTTTAGAAAAATGTTTATTTTATTGCTGATCGAAGTTCACTGGGGGAAGAAAGCCTGTTCTGGCGTGGGTGAGGTGAAAAAAAGGAATATTTGGATAGAAAAACCGTTATTTTCACTAATGCCTGCGATGTTTTTCGTTTGATTGCATAACTATTTATAATACTACTAATAATAATGGTTGGTTTTGCAAATAATTTAGGATAACTGCATTCAATTATGTATGAATCTATAAATAAATCAAATACATGTAGTCTACTGTTCATATTTGATTTTGGCTTAAAAATCGGCCTATCTGTATTCTAAGAGCTGGTAAATTAAACGCCATGATCCAGGGGTTATATTGCTCACCGGTCCTCATTGAACCGCTGTATGGGAAAGGTAGAAGTGGTGCTAATTGATACCAAAGTCAAGGCAATATGATTTTATTGACACGGTGAAATGCGTTGTACTACAGTTAACTGTTGTTATATAAAGATCCGTAAAAAAAATTTAAAAGCTTATAAGACTGCAGTCGGACAGAGGTTTGTAGTTTGTACCTGAGATACCCCTCTGAGCCCCCCCCCCCCCCCCCCCCCCCCCCTGCGCAAAAATACAAAATGTAAATTAAATTAAATAGTTAAAAAACGTATATTTTTGTATTCCTATCATAATAGTGGGTGACAGGTGGGGACAGGGCACGTTTGGACCTGTTGGGCCTGTTTCACACTATCAAATGGGACTGGTTTAGCACCTCAGATCAAAAACGCAGATTGAAGAAGCTTACATTCCACAGGTCACTTGCAATATGTTAACTTTGTCACATCAAATAAATCAGGTACAATTTATACTTTCTCTGCCACACTAACAATTATATCAATTCCTTCTTTAGGCCTACCGCTTCTCCAGACACAGATCACTGGGGACACACACAGAGCCACAGTCCACTAATACATCCCTATTACACACACACACACACACACACACACACACACACACACACACACATACACACACACACACACACACACACACACTTCTACACAAAAGGACAATGGAGTCGGAGCCCACAGTGTGCCAGCTGCAGCCCAACATCATCTCGGTGCGGCTGTTCAAGAGGAAGGTGGGCGGCCTGGGCTTCCTGGTCAAACAGCGCGTGTGCCGGCCACCCGTCATTGTGTCGGACCTGATCCGTGGCGGCGCGGCCGAGGAGTGTGGCCTGGTACAGGTGGGCGACATCGTGCTGGCCGTCAACAACAAGCCCCTGGTTGAGCTGTCCTACGAACGGGCGCTGGAGACCCTGAAGAACGTCTCCCCCGAGAGCCACGCGGTGCTCATCCTGCGCGGCCCCGAGGGCTTCACCACCCACCTAGAAACCACGCTGTCGGGGGATGGGTGCCAGCGCACTGTCCGTGTCACCCGGCCCGCTTATCCAGCCTCCAAGTCCTACGAGCGCTGCTGCCCCTTTAGCCCCAGCGACCAGCCCCAGCTCCGGGCCATCGAGAACCTTTCCTCCCCCTCAGTCACGCCCTCGCGCCTTCAACGGGGAGGGGTGCAGGCGCTGTTCACCAGCCAGGACCCTCTGCTGATGAGGGAGGCGGGCCGTGCGGCGCTGCTCCTCAATGGCGTGGAGGAGAACAACGACTTGCTGAAGGAGATTGAGCCTGTCCTCCGGCTCATCAAGAACAGCAAGAGGGAGATCAACGGAGAGGGCCAGAGGACCATTGATCGCAAGGACGTGGAGGTCCAGGTGGACAGGTAGGCCAGCCCACTACAGTCACTGAAACACTGACAGTCAAAGCTATGAGCGCTGACAATCCCCTACAGATTCATAAAGCTGCAGTTATTCATGTACATGGGATTTGGCAGAAATATGATGAATTTTCCTTTTGTTTTGATCAGTCTAACAATGCAAAAGCATTGTGCATCATGTAGTTGGCTCAAAGTATCTTCCCAAGTGTTTCACACAGTTACTGCACACGTTGTATGAATATAAATAGATTCAGATATGTGTTAGTGTAGCTGGAGAATCAAACAAGAATGCAATAATGTCTGCCACTAAGGGAACATCAGAAGGTCATGGTTACCAGGTGGTCTCTACCTAGCAGTGACAACGTCTCCTTCCATGTACCCTATATACACAACCCTAACCCTAACCCCTTATACACAAGCCTAACTCTAACCCCTTCTCATACCCTGTATACCCAAAGGCCTGCACAGTGTACTGCTGATGTCGCTGGCTATTGGGTTACCTCTGTCATACCGGCAGCCAATCGAAATCAGATTGAGGGACGGTGAAATCAATAGCCGTTGTTCACGTCGATATCCCAGGCTTCCTCCACTCTGTCACAACTGCCCCGAGTGAATCGAGGCTCCATAGATAACCTCAAGTAGCATAGACTTTGTGTTTGGAAATTGGACAGATTGATTATGTGGATAACAGCCAGATGGGCTGCAGAATATTCGGGATGATGGGTGGGATAAATGCATGCACAGGCTGACATTTGAGATACAGGAAAGAAGGCCTGCTAACCTAATTCTTCTTTTCGGCCTATGCCGTTTCAGATAACATGAAAAAAGACCAACTCAAGCTTGTAAGAGAAAGCGGTGACTGAAAGACTAATATCGACTGTTATCCCCTAGTCCTGCAAATACACAATGATGGTTATTGGCGCGAAATGGACCAGCACATTAGAAAAGATAGCTTGTAGAGCAGAAGCTGTTACAATTCTCCCTGCAACTGCAAACGTGCCACAACTCAGTCAGTATTGATGAAAAACTAAACATGTAGAATTCGTTATTTCTGCGTTTGAGTTGCGTCACGGAATTGTGTGGATGAATGGTTTAGCAAATCGATGAATTGAAGAGATGCAGTGTAAAAAGGGAGACCGCTGGATGCCTGCACAAAGATTCCCAATTAGCTTGGACATGCGCTCATGAGACAGAGAGAAAGCGTAGCCAGGGAGGGGAGGGGAGGGGAGGAAGGGGGGAGAGAGAGGCGCAAACGTGTGTGGGTGTTTACGAGTGGAGGAAACAGAAACCTCAGATCACACTCTGATGAGCTTGTCGTTTGTTCATGTCTCGTGCGTTCAGCAGGCCGGGTTGGTTGCATGATCGTCCTCTTCCCTTCCCTCCAGAGTCTCTCTAAACAACATTCCGTCTCACATCCAGGACTGGCTCCCACATCAATTTCAGAACTGTTTGTTCTGTGGCACAGTGATTGCATCTGTCTGTCACCACAATTACTGTCATCATGCCCTGTAGTAAATTACTCATTGACTGTTTTTTCTCAGATTTGCCGCCAATTTGGCGCATTTGGTTGATTCGAGGAACGACTTTCGTTTCAACTTGTTTTCGAAATGTTGGTTGTGTGAGTGTGCATGTGCACATTCGGGCAAGGTGGCTGTGATATATGGTCTAAAGTTTTAAAACCCTGTGACCCTTTGTGACACACACACACCAGCCTCCCAGCCAACAATGTATGTTTGTTTTAGACATTGGTGAGGACATAATTCTGTAACCACTGTTGGGTGGCGGCAGGGGGACTGAAAGGAAACTAGCTTAAGATTGTCTTATAAACAGAATTATATAAACTAACAAATTTACGGCCTGGCTAAATTGGCCTGGGATTCAAACCGGCATTCTTCTGGCTGCTAATCCGCTTCTCTATCAACTAGGCTATCTACCAAGCTTGCAGTTAGCTAAATTGCCCACCCAACTATGGCAGACTAGAACCAACCCAGGATGTTGAATGTACCGACTAGATGCTGGCTAGTTCTAGTTTATTGCCGGCCAACATACAAACTAACAGTTGGCTTCCAGTTACATAATATACTGCTTTGTACTTTCATAATGTGATTATAAGATTTATTCATGTAAACAATATGCAAGGGTTTAAAATAGCAAATTACAAATACTCACGCTACTGCACTTGAGTAGCGTCTTTGAAGATTTTTGATTTTAGTATTAAAAAAAATGGATACGTTTGCTTTTACTTGAGTAGCCTACATTTAAAATATGTATACTACTTCGCTTCTTTTAATTTGCATTTCGTTACTGTGTATTTTTAAATGTGCTATTTTGTTGCACGCTTCACTTTCAAAACAGCTGAATGCAGTATTTTCAGTCAAACAGCAGAAATAACAGTTGGGTTCAACGTGCTTTGGAACGCTAGCGCGAGCCCATTGGGAGTTGATTGAAAGGAATGTTAGAAAAAACAAAATGTCACTGACTACGATCACCTAGTTAAGTACCTAGAAAGTTACAAGACAACAAGCTAATTGAATTCAAAACAACCTGTGTTGTTGATTGTGAACATGTCTGCCTTCAACATATTCATTTTGTAGAATGATTTGTAAACCGCTATGGCTTATAAGCTTCTGCTTTACATGCCTGAAACTCGATTTCAGTGATTTAAAAAGACAAAAGTCTCTCCCCTCTCTGGTATACGTACAATAACATTTTCATCAATGATGTGTCGATATTTGAGGTTGAAAATGACCAGCGTTTTCTAAAATGCCATTGGAACGTTCTGTAAGGCAAAAATGTCAAGGTAATATGCTTAAAGAGGTCAAAGTTCAACACAACCAATTAGTGTCAGAAGTAAGCTGAGAACTCTACATTTTTATGTCCATTTGGGGAAGATCCCATACTATACATTTTGAGAGAATTATGTTTTAGTAACGAATTATGTTTTAGATTATTAAGTGGTCCCTCGGCATTGTACCATCCCATCCTAAATCTACGCCTGTGCTCACAGCACCCACCTCACAGCGAACTGTGTGTTACTTTCAGGGACCTTGGTGTGGGAAAATGCATGTCCCCACAGCTGGTGTCTGATAATGACCGGGTGCCTGATGACCTGTGGAGGAAGGACAACATGACGACGGTACTCAACAACCCTCACATCGAGACAGACAAGGTAAGAAATCACCCTCCAAATGGAGGACAGCGATTGAGGCGATTGTAAAAGAGAGAAACAGACGGTATTTGTGTTAATCGGGTTCTTTTTCATTGCGTGTGTATGTATCTGTGTGCGTCTGCGTGCTTTGTGGGAAACACTGTGTGTTGGCTTGCGTTTTGTATGTTCGGAGTAAATCTCTCTCTACTATGTATGCTCATGGCTGAGTTTAAGACAACGCCGTAAGTCCTCTCTACAGTTGCCTTTTCCTTCGTCTGTGAATGCGCACATCACGTGTATCCTTAGTGCATGACAATGGTTTGTTGTTTAAGATCCCATCACCTGGGGATTAGGTCCGTTCCGCACGGAACTGATACAGTCAGAAAGTCAGTTTAGGCCACACATATGGTGCCTGCGGAGGTTTGCCGCTGGAGCAAGTGTCATAATCCGCACATAGGCCACGCCCTCACGCATTTGTGACGTTGCCCCCGTCAATGAGAGCGAACGGGGCAATGCAATTCCGAGAGGCCTAATGAATGTGTGCAGCTGCCGTATCAGCAGGGGACTTGATCCATCTTTCCCTCTTATGTGGCCCTCTTGAAATGATCCTGCCCTCAGTATCTCCTGAGGAGGCATGGCTGTGGGGAGGCTGTGGGCTTGGTGTGTGAAAAAATAAAACCCTCTGAAGTTGTCAGTGGTAAATGTACTTTGGTATGCAGAGTATGTCTTCAGGAATTGTACAAGTGTGTTTTTACGTGTGTGCTGTATTATAATAATGATAATAATAATATATATATATATATATATATATATATATATATATATATATATATATATATAGGGAGGGGGGGGGCAGTGTGTAAGGTCTCCATTGACATCCAAGACTAATCCTGGAATTCCAGGAATCCTAAAATTATAAGCATATATGACTGTATATCTGTATATCCTCAGAGAGCGAGAGAGAAAGATCGTCACTGCATCTCAAATCGCATTGCTACTACTTTTTTCTTTTAGTAGGTACTGCAGCTGCCCTTACAAAGTACATACTTTTGCTTAAAGTAGGCATACGATTGGGACATACTACTCCGTCATAACATCCGTTGCAGTCCGTAGCGCCAAATTTGAAAATTGTTCGTGCTCCATCAGTGGTGAGAGTCGATGTGATGTATCTTCCGCTTCGCAGAGCATTGTGGGTCAGAAAAGCCAGAAAAGCATGCCGGCTAGGATACTGTAAAATGCGACCGGATGTAGTAGGACATCCTGGTATTTTTGGCTTACTCCATTTGACATACTATGGTACATGCACTATGGTACATACTAAATCTTTTTCTGGCGTACTATATAGTATGGGTATAGGGACGCAACCTGTTTCTCTTTGTGTTTGCAACATAAGTAAGATATTTAAGATCCCACAGCTGCTTCCCCTTATTGCGGCATGATGCCGCCTCAAAAGTCACTTTGATGAGGGAGAACTTAATGACCGGCCATTGACAAATTAATCTCCTTTTCTCACCTCCAGGTTTTAAGGTTTTTCCACTTTTGCCAGACATAATTTTGTTCTGCATTTTATATGATCACATACATTGCTTTTTTATTAAAGTTTCAGCTACACTAATGCATGACCCTAATTTTATTTATATAGCAATCAAATATGCTTAACAACATATAGTGTTACACATATAGTGTTATACGTTTTACAAAAAGTGTTTTGTTATTTGGATTTGGAATATTTACAAACTTGCATTCCAATGTTCATGTACTGTACGATTTTACAGAGTAACTGCTATTCTGGATTTTATTTCTTTGACAGTAGAAACACCAAATAGACCAAGCCTTTACAGTAATTTTCACAGATCATAGAATAGAATAGAATAGAATAGAATAGAATAGAATAGAAATAATTGTATTTTTATTTTGGGAGGGATACATTTTAAATGTGAGTTACCTTTACTTAGCTTTTGACAAATCCTGATGATCACATCATGACTTTTGTAATTGACCATTCTTTTCAATTTAATTCCATTTTATAGTTAAGAGTTGACATTTAGCTTCATTTTACTAAAAAACATTAAATGGTTAGTAGTACAGTATATATAAACATTAATGGAGTTATCTGGAAATCATCAAAACCAACTGAATTCCACTTTTGTGTTGGTAAAAGTTATCCTTTTCTTTAAATATCTATTTTGTCAACAGTTATGCAAATATTCATAAAAAATTTTTAATTAAGCACCGCCGATTTTCAGAGGCTGTCAGAGACACAGCGACAGGTTGCTTCACTTAGCAAGCGCAACATTTTATCAACGATTTTGTATTTGATAACGTTCTCGCTTATTTATTAGGTAGATACTTTTTGCAAGTACAGCATTGCCTCCCTGTATTCAATCGCACCCCTAGCTCAAATGCACTTGTCAATTCAATTTGGACTTACTACGTCGGTCATATACAGTTGACAGTCTCAGTGTTAATGAAGACTGTCAAGAGAGCTTTTGTCGCAATGTATACATTTAAAGGGATCTGGATTGACAGTAGATATGTCATTAGGGTTTTTAATTGGTCACCTTCCTTACTGAACGTTTCATTGAATTGAGTCCAGAAATCCCAACAGCGAGCTTTGATGTCTCATAGCCAGCAAAAACATCTTTACTAAACTGTGCATTATCCCTAAGCCATTGCAGCATGCTTGGTAAAAGTCCGCTCTGCAGGAAAGCTGACGTCCTTTATGCTCTTGCTGCTGGCTTTTAATAGCCCAATCAGCAGGAAGCATATATTTTTGCCTAGAGTGAACCTTATTTCACTATTCTATTCCTGCTTGCACTCTTACCCTGGCCCACCAGCAAACTCACTGTCACTATTTTCCCCCTCTAACTTCCTGCAGGCTTGTAACCGTTGGTGCAGTATTTAACTATCTTTTTGTTTCTTTGCATGATTGTACATCATTTGTTTGTGTTTTGTTTAATGTTAGAAGTTAAATGCTCAAACAGCAACAAAAAAAAGAAAGAATGGGAAGTGAAAAAAGAGTAATCATATTATCTGCTGCCCTGCTATAACATGTTCCACATTGACCCTCTAGGTGAGCCAACCCTTTGGCTCATAGACTGTAGAAGAACCGCCCTGTGCCTTCAGAGTTTTCTCGACTACTGCAAAATTCAATGTTTGACAAGTCTGTGGTCGCCCACAAGAGGTGGCAAAATGTTCCATTAGCTTCTGCTACTCCATTCTAGTGACAGCTACCACGTCTTTTGATAATGTGCGGATAAACGGAGGAGACAATCACCATGCTAGAACAGTTGCTTTTGGCCTGCCGCCTTTGGCACATTGTTGTTAGAAAGAGGCTGACCTGTCATCTTTAGGTTTGATTCTCCTCTCCTTCCATCCATGACTCATGTTCTTCAAGTAGTCAACTGTACCTTTCTCCATCTATTTTCCACTGTATCACTCTTGCACCAGTGACTCAAACTCAATTAGTTTTTTCCTTTACCTCCCTCACCCCACCTCTCTGTCTTCCTCCCGCACATCTTCTTTATCATTCTTGATCTTTGTGTGGAAAGATAACAATCTCTCTTTCTGCTGGAGATTTCAGATCTGGTTCCATATTTTCATCCTGCCATCACACAGCAGGGGCTGCCTGGTTGAGTGGGCACTTAGCTTTTGAGTGTTTGCTGCTAAATCCAAAATCAATTCAAGCTGGCACAGCCCTTCTATTCTCTGTGAGTACAAGGAACATGAATGGGACTGGATTGACATTACTTCATTGCTGACTCTGCAATTAAGTCACTTGTTCGGGGGCCATAGCTGTGTGGTGTGCCATAATACAAGAGAAGAGAACATTTCTATATGACTAAGATGCGAGGGAGCTCATCTGAACAAACCACTCTCTAGGACAGCGTTTCCCAACGATTTCCAACCCACGACACACTTGCATAAACGTATTTATTTCGCGGCACACCCCAGATGTAAAACGGAATCAAACTTAATACAAAATATTTCCCAAAATTCCAAGGCACACCTGATGATGTCTGATGGCACACTGGTTGGGAAATGCTGCTCTAGGATGAAAAGTACACTATCAGTCAATAACAGTTCAGGAAAGCCCTGCAAGCTCAGGCAATCCCAGGTGTAAAAATATTATTCTTCAATTAGACTTCTGAAAAAATTTATTAAGTAGGCCTACACTTTGTTTTTTTAGATGCCTTCAAGTAGCCTAAGTGTGGGCCTAGTGCCTATAAGTGGTCCTGGTAATATAATATTATAATATATTTTATTATTACATATTGTAATGCAAGTGTGCATTACAATATAATGGCAACAAATCATATTTGTCATTTTGCATTAATTCACAAATTTGCATATTTCGAGTAAGCCTATGGCTACTCCAGGCAGGCCAAGACCAGTAGGACCTCCCGTTGTCCGTGGGCCGATATAGGGTCCAGGGTTAAATTGGAAGGAGTTGAGAAAAAAAACTGATAACGTTACAATGAACAGCGATGGTAATGGAACTGCTTGCATATTTTGTGTAGCACACTTTTTATAAACCTCATTGACAACATAGTACACAAACGCGCGCGAACGTTACCAGCGAAATCCTGTCAGACGCCACAAAATCGCTAGACCCGCGAAATCTCCAGAGGCATGCCACAGCCGGTATTGACTGTCACACTATATAAATGTCGTCCCATTGTGGGTTTGGGATACTGAAATGTTTTAATGTTACAAGAAAACACACAGTGGAAGCACAGACAGACCCTGAACCGCCAGTCACTGACCTTACCAAGACAGCTGCAGCTGCAACGGTAAATTCAACCCAAGTCAATGACGTGGTAAGCTTACTACTAGTATGTTGTAGGACTGCTATAGCTAGCAAACAACAGCTAACGAGTCAGGAGCCAATGTTTTGCATTTTTACAGTGAGCTGACGATAACGTTAACGTGGTAAAGTGAACTATGACTGGAGTTACATTTTCTGCTCCATGGCTTGAAAGCAGTTTTTATTTAATCTTGTTTTCCTCATTTTGCTAGAGTAATTTGTTTGTGGTGTGACTGCCTTTACCTCTAGTCTCGAATTTAGCCTTTCCGATACATTTTAAAAAAGGGTTGATGATCAATCACTTGTATAATGTTTTGTTTATGTAAAAGCCGGTCGTTACGAATTATTTTTCTCGCAGCGGTAACGCTCCGCAGTGGTTAGGCGGTTAACCGCCATTTACAACAACCCCACTCAGTAGCGGCTATATTCAGTCAGCTTCACAACTACAATTAAACACTGACTGAAGGACACGTATTTAAGTATTTATCAAATGCCAATATTAAACATGTGAGGCATTCTTACACAATACAATCTTACTAAAGTCGACTACAAAAACAAATGGGGTCAGGGGAACTTTGTGTGTGTCTGGCATCTTATTTGTAAAGGAATTTCGTCATTCTGAGTGGCAAACCTCTAAATTACTTAATTATTAAAGTCAGGGATGTTTTTGATTCGTCTTTTCTCCATAGAGAGCATAACCAGAGCATTCAGGCAATCCTGTATCATGCTCTTCCTTAGGTAGGTCTTGATCATCTTCAAAGTAGAGAAGTGTGTCAGCTTCCATTAAAGATTCTCACACAAAACGTCGGGTGCATGCAGTTCATTGCATAAGCGTCAGGCAAAGATTTAAACATACAGATGTTCAAGGAGGATAAGACTTGGTATTCGACACTCCAGCTCCGTCTTTGCCACATTTGTCAATAAAAGGAGTGTCAAATTAAACAACAATGTGATCATATAGCTTTACAGACATAACGTTACCTACTAACGCTGATAAACCCACATCACAACCCATTTCCTCAATGCAAAAGCACAACTGATTAGCTAGCATATCAAAAACACATAAAAAGTACACAGTAAATATACAGATACAGTGCATCCGGAAAGTATTCATACCCCTTCACTTTTTCCACATTTTATTATGTTACAGCCTAATTCTCATGGTGATTGACAGGCAGGTAGCCCTTACTCCTTGCAAAAACTCTCCTGATTGGTTGGGGATAGGCGGGCACCCCTAGATTTTTTAAAAGCTGAATACAGGGCCCAGGGGGCTCAGATATAGCGCACCTTCTTTCTGAGTATTTGGTTGAATGATATCTTCCAGGACAGTGTCCCTCATTAACTTTTCCACTCACCGGCCAAGGGGAATAGTAGATGAAAAAATATACCGGCAAATCATATTTTTTACCAGCCAAAATAATAAATAAAACATTTTGTGTCACATACACTTAGTTTCAGTAGGCCCTACATTGCATTGAGTAAAGGTATTATGTTGCATATAAACTTAAACAAGAGCTTGAGGAAAGAGCAAAAAAACAAATCAATCATATTATTCTATATAAATACAATTGTCAACAGTTAATCAATTCCAAATATAATAGCCTACTTTTACTGTAGCCAGCATCTTACAACTCCTGTCACTGCTGTTTGGTCATAAATTATGGGGCTTAGATATGATGTGACGTTTATAAATTGATTTCACATGAATTGAATTCAGCTTCTGTCGTTTTCAGTGAGCTTGGCATTTGCCCCCTCCTCAACCACATTACAACCATTCATAAATTGGTCTCATGTTCCAAAACAAATCCAAGAGCACATTGTTTAATTATGTCGCGGCTACGGCAGTATTGGCATTGCTAATATTATGTTAGCATAAAAAAAGATACCCATTAGGGGCTAACTGTAAACGTTCAACTTTGATATAATCGCATAGAACCTACTCGTCTGCAAAATGATAACGTCGCTGGTAACTGAAAGTAGTCCCAGAGCCCTAATGTCAACGTTATTCAAGTGGAATTTGGAATTGGAATACGACAATTTTCACACAAAAGTGTGTGTGTGTGTGTGCCAAACTTCGACACAAAAAGCTGAGGACAGTAACAGCGCAAGCGCAAATGACACCAAAAAGGAAGTAAAGACTTTCCGCATAGTTTTATTTTTAATATTAGTTTAGTACAAACATTTACCCGCCAGTGTGGCGGGTAGCCTTCCTAGATTTACTCGCAAACAGAAAATCTACCCGTCTGTGGCGAGTGGAGGGTGTTAATTTCGGACCCTGCTCCAGGAGGTATGTAAGAAACGTAAAAAAACATAATAAATTTGATTTATTGCTCGAAATTCAAACTTACGTACTGCACCTTTAAGGACAGTAACGTCGGCTTGTAATGTAAATAGAACGCCTGTCAGTTGGGCTAATCGCATGGAAGATGATCCCATCATTCGTTGTTAATTTTGTCCTTTTTGATGAGCAATTTGGCACTATACCTGCAAAAACCATAGCTGCTGTCCATAGACCTTCATTCATTTTGAAGACTATACCCAGGTAAGATGGCGGAACTTTTTGCCCACAATTTATGACGCGTTGTCACCTCTAGTGTTCTATCTCTGTGGTTCCAATTCCCTGCTGCACAGAACACTTGTTCAGAGGAGTGCTTGTTGCGCATATTGTCAGATACTTTCTTGCAACTTTAGAAGAAGTAAGAAATAGACTAATATAAATAATTTATAATAATAAATTACACAACTTTGCTACTTCGAGGGCCTATTAGATGCGTCGTTAACTTGACAGAAACGCCGGTTTAGTTATAGCGTCGTCATTGGAAACTCGCTTGAGGGGCAAGCAGAACTGGAGAGCGAGATGCAGCCTTCGTTCTGGCAAATAATAAACTAATTTAGTCAAACTGACAAAGTTGTTGTGTTTAAAATGCATAAGCTTTTTAAAGTTAGTGTACACTGAAGAGGGCTGATGTTCCAAATACTGCCTGGCTACGAAACACTGTCTGGGTTGGATCACAATGCATTGTTACAATGTTGCATATTGCCACATTCACCGCCTGAGCACTCACGCTAGCATAACTCGATGGCTTGGCGCTCGCGGGCTAGGCAATCGTTTGTTACATTTACCTCAAGCATCAAAACGGTTCGCTTAGCCCTGACAAAACCCAAGTGACAGCTGACCCACCAAGCACAGCTGTCTCGTGCTCTATAATAATAATAATAATAGGGTGGCTGGGCTCGCCTTAGGGATAGGATAAAGAGCTTGGTCATCCGGAGGGAGGTCGGAGTAGAGCCGCTGCTCCTTCGCGTCGAAAGGAGCCAGATGAGGTGGTTCAGGCATCTGATTAGGATGCGTCCTGGGCGCCTCCCGTCGGAGGCTTTCCGGGCACGCTCTACTGGTAGGAGACCCCGGGGTAGACCCAGAACACGCTGGAGAGATTATATATCTCATCTGGCCTGGGAACGCCTCGGGATCCTCCAGGAGGAGCTGGAAAGCGTTGCTCGGGATAGGGACGTCTGGACTACCTTTCTTAGCCTGCTACCACCGCGACCCGGCCCCGGATAAGCGGCGGAAAATGGATGGATGGATGGATGGATAATAATAATACATTTTATTTGAGGGCACCTTTCAAGACACTCAAGGTCACCTTACAGTATACATAGGCCTCCTCCATAGCTTTTAGCTCATTTAAACAGCAATATTACACCAATGATACTTAGTATTAGCTTTTTGCAATTGATGCTAACGATAACTACTTTTCGCTAATGCTAACAAATGAGCAACATAGGCCACCGGATGAGTGATGTAAAGGAAATAAAGTGACTCTGCATCCAGAGGCTTCCGCCATGTTTTTGTCTGCAGTTGGACTATATTGCTCTTATGAGACAGCATTTTAAACACTTCACAAGGTTTTGTGTTTATATGCTTAGTATAAACACAAAACCTAAGCATTAGCCTCCGCTAATCGAGATAATGTTTAGTTTTACTTAGCTTTATAAAAGTAGGCGATATCACATTGCGGCCCTACTTTTAGTTTTCCCGTTCCCGTGAAGGCAGCAGGAAGCTGCGCTATTGAAAGCTGACAGAAACACAGCAGAACAATGAAAATGTTTTGAATGTTGCAGATTACATTCTTTTGCAAGTAGGCTAGTTGCAAGCATAACTAGCTTCTTGTTGTGAATCTTTGGTGTAAATTTACCTTTAAGCAAATGCCCCCCAAGAACACTTCACAAATAAAGTGCTTCTAGCATCCCCAGGCGTTCTCTGAACGCCCCCTGGGCGGCGGTACCGCCCCCGTTGAGAAACACTGCACTAAACAATAAAATTCTATACACAAACGATTTTCATATAATATAAAATTTATCATATAAAATGTATACACTATTAATTATAAACTACAATTCAACTTAACTACATCACTAATATTAACGTATTTGAATATTATAACTACTGAACTATTGGAAAAACTAATAAACTAGGCTACAATAATAATCTAACTGAAGTCCGTCCGTCCAATTTTCTCCACAGCTCGTAACCTACAAACTCAACTGTCACTTCGGGGTATTTAAACGTCCCATAGGTTGCTATGGCGATGCTGTAAGGATAGGACGCTGGCGTTGTTTGTTTGCCGCTTTTCAACAGCATTTGATCAGATTTTTCATCTGAGCATTATTTTTTTTTCTTTCTTTTATGCTGGTTACATTTGTCCTAATTTATTTTATATTCAGATCTAAAGGTTTTAGTTTTTTCTCGCTATTTTTACCACACCTAAAGCTTTTTTCCTAACTAATTTTGGTTAGCTAGGCTGACAGGCTATCCTTGCCTTGGACTACAGCTTGCTTCTGCTTGCCGGGCCGGTAACTGCAGCTGGCATCTTCGCCTGGCATGGCACCAGAGTACTCCATCGATCCACTGCATAGTTTTAATAACTACATCACTCCAAACTGCATCTCAGTAATTAAGGAACTTGGACTGCGTCGCCGACCAAGATACATCCACAGAGGTCCGGACATGTTTTTCCACTAAGTCGGAGCACTCCATTGCCACTCAACACTCAAACATTCGCTCAATTTGGACTAATACTCCCCGCCCCACTTGCACTCCAAGCCGTACTGTCAATCACCGTGTACTATTCCCGGTGCCCAAGGTAGCTACGTCTGCGACCCTTTCTGGTTTAAAATTGTCTACTTTTAATGTAAGATCCCTAACCAACAAGGCCTCATTGATTCATGAATGTATTAATGACGGAAAGCTGGACTTCCTCTGCATTACTGAGACCTGGCAGCAGCCAAATTACTTCTCTCAGTTGAACGAAGCTAGTCCTCCCGGCTTTGTTTACATCTGTAAGCCTCGAGCTGCTGGGCGGGGCGGTGGTCTCGCAGTGGTCAATCGCGAGAACTTTAAAGTCAATGCTGACACTCTTCCCCTTCACTCCTCTTTTGAATGTCTAGCTTTAAAAATCAATTGTTCTAAACCAATCATAATTTTAACCATTTATCGACCCCCAAAGCCCAATGCTCTTTTCCTCAAAGAACTATCCTCACTACTGACATCTGTTTGTGCAATGTCCCCTAATGTTCTCCTAGTGGTGACTTTAACATCCACATTGATGACTCGTCCAGTGCCTTCGCAAATGATTTCATTTCTCTTATTGACTGTCTTGGAATCACTCAACATGTCATATTCCCAACTCATACTAAAGGCCACATTCTCGATTTAGTCTG
The DNA here is from genome assembly GCA_026901105.3 of Galaxias olidus. Classification (NCBI taxonomy): domain Eukaryota; kingdom Metazoa; phylum Chordata; class Actinopteri; order Galaxiiformes; family Galaxiidae; genus Galaxias; species Galaxias olidus. The sequence continues at coordinate 60,855 of JAPMUY010001717.1, read as the reverse complement.
CTCCACTGGTATCACTCCCTGTAACCTCACTATCACTGAGTTCCCCATCTCCGACCACAAAGCTGCGCTCTTTAAAGTTAATGCCCCCATCTCCAAAATAAAAGATCAACGGATCATCACATTTAGAAACATCAAACAAATCAACCCATCTGATCTTGCCGTCCTGATCAACTCTTACCCCAATCCTGCTCTTTCCTCCTCCCCAGATGACTTGGTTATTAATTACAATGTTTGCCTCTTTTCTGCCCTCGACTTCCTTGCCCCATTGAAAACAGGCCTGGTCACCTTTGCCCAAACAGCTCCCTGGTACATCCCTGTCCTCCGTGAGCTCAAAACCATTGGGCGCCGTCTCAAGCGGCTGTGTAAAAGGACTGGACTCTCGGTGCACACCCAACTTTATTCGGACCACCTACATAATTCCAAATTAAAACTCTGTGCTGCTTAATCCCCCTATTATGCAAACATTATCTCTGCAGGGAAAGGTAACGCCAGAGCCCTCTTTTCCACAGTCAGCCACCTATTACAGCCACCTAGCACCCTCCCTTCTAATATCTCCAATGAAAACTGCACTGCCTTCCTGAACTTTTTTTCCACCAAAATCAACATCATCAATCTACAGGTGGCCTAATCTGCCACCCATCAGAAGAACTAGCCTGGATGGTCCCACCAGCTCTGTCATCCACCAGCTACCTATCTGACTTCACCCCAGCATCTGTGTTCTTGATCTCTTAGCTCATCCTCAAGTCTAAGTCCACTACCTGTCAGCTTGAATCTCTCCCCACAAGCCTCATCAAAGCCTGTTTGCAAGCTGTCTCCCCCTTGATAACAGCAATAATCAACTCCTCACTCAAATCTGGAACTGTACCCCCCATTCTCAAACTGGCTGCAATCTCTCCAATCCTCAAAAATCCTGGTGCTGATCCTGAGGACCTCAACAACTTCAGGCCCATTTCTAACCTCCCTTTAATTTCCAAGGTGCTTGAGAGAGTTGTTGCTGCTCAACTTCAGTCCCACCTTGGTTCCAATAACATTCACGAACCATTTCAATCCGGTTTCCATCTGAAACACAGCACCGAATCAGCTCTGGTTAAAATCACCAACGACCTCTTCTGTGCAGCTGACTCAAGACTACTATCCATCCTCATCCTCCTTGACCTTAGTGCAGCCTTTGACACCATCTCCCACTCAGTACTCCTGGAGCGCCTGACTGGCTTTGGGATCTCTGGTGTTGCACTCTCCTGGTTCTCTTCTTATCTCGCTGATAGACAACAGTTTGTGCAGCTGGAGAACCACAGATCCAAAAATTTTGCAGTTGCACAGGGTGTCCCCCAGGGGTCAGTATTGGGTCCACTCCTCTTCATCATCTACCTCCTTCCCCTGGGGTTGATCCTTTGTCATCACGGTGTCCTCTTCCATTGCTAGACTGATGATACCCAGCTCCATGTCTCTACCCAACCCACCACTGCCCTCCCTCCCTCCTCCCTTACTGACTGCCTCCAGGACATCAAGAGTTGGATGAGTCAGAACTTCCTGAAGCTCAACGGCAGTAAAACGGAGGCCCTGCTAGTTGAATCCAAAGCCACTCTGACCAAAGCCACTGTCCCTAACATCATGATCGATGGGTTCCCTGTACCCATCTCCTCCCAAGTCAAGAGCCTTGGAGTTATCCTCGACAACACTCTCCTTTGTCCCTCATATCAACTCCATAACTCGGACCGCATTCTTTCACCTCCGCAACATAGCCAGACTTCGTCTGTCCCTATCTCAATCAAGTGCTGAAGTCCTGGTCCACACATTTGTATCCTCACGGATTGATTATTGCAATGCTGTTCTTTCAGGTCTCCCCACCAAGCTACTTAACTGGCTACAAATAGTCCAGAATTCGGCTGCTCGTATCCTCACCCACACCAAGTCCAGTGACCACATCACCCAAACTCTCATCCAACTACACTGGCTCCCCGTTTAATACCGCATTCAATTCAAAACTCTCCTGCTCACCTTCAAAGCCCTCCACAATTTGGACCTCACATATTTATCTGACCTCCTTCAGGACTATACCCCCTCTCGTTCCCTTTGCTTCTCATCGTCTGGCCTTCTGACCAGTCTCCCCTCACGTCTAGCACCATGGGTGCAAGGGCTTTCAGCTGTTCTGCACCCAAGCTCTGGAACTGCCTTCCCCCACTTATCCGACAGTCTGACAAGTCTCAACTAAAAACTCATTTATTCAAATTGGCTTACTCACTGCAATTACTCCCTGTACTGTGCCCGATTGTCTCCACTTGTTTATCAGTGTTTTCACTAATGTGTCATTATGGTTTCCATTGTTGTTTCCTACCCTACATCCCCTTTTGTATTGTTACTATGTTGCTGAATTACATTTATTTTATATTTAATTTAAATTTTATTGTATATTGTAATTGTAATATATGGGTCAATGACGGATAAGGATTTTGAATAGACCAATTTTTTAAAACAAAAAATAAGGATATCTTTGGCAATTTTTCAAACATTTGGAATGTTGTGTACACATTCATTTATACAAAAATATTAAGTTAAGGGAATTTTATGATTTTTAAGCAAGGTCAATAGCCGATGGCCTAAAAAATGTCGTGGTGAGGCCGTCAATTATCTGACAATTAATATAATTCCTTAACATACTTAACATTTTAACAAGGTTTCATTATTATTGTATATGTTTGGAAAAACAGTGTTTGCATTTATTTGTAGTTTCTCTAAATCATAATCATATATTCACATTATATATGGCACAGCCTCCCTATTTAAGTAGTTACCAGACCGATTTTTCTTTTAAAACCCACAAAACTGATTAAATTATTGAACAGACAGTGTCCACTTAAGCATACTGCATCAGTGATAAATGTTCCAGCCACAAATATCTGATATAAATTTTTTTATTAGGTGGCCGTCTGGTAGAGCCGATCAACTATTGTAATCGTTAGTAGTATTATTAGGTGGCCGGCTGGTACATTATTATTATTATTATTATTATTATTATTATTCCCACAAATATCCTACTTCCCATGGTTAAAAATGCACCAAATTTGGCACACATGTCCAGGTCCTCTCAAAACTACAACATATCTCCAAAAATGAGCTCACAGCGCATCAAAATATATTACTGTAATCACTACTGTACATTAAATTTGTCATATCTCACTGGTTCAATGATCAATCCTCATCTAAAAAATATGTAAATATCCCAACATTAATGACATGAAGTGTGCGAAATCTCAGATCGTTATCTTAAAAACAGAATTTTATATAAAATCTGAGTTTTGTAATTTTTTTGGTTGAACTTTACTATTTGACATATCTATTTCAATCAACTCCTCTGAGGCAGTATAACCAAATTACACCAAAATCACAGTATATCATCCTCAGATGGCCTACTACAGAAACAAGTTGGGGAATAATAAATGTCAAAATACATAGTGAATCAAAATGTATTACTGTAAACAGTACTGTACATTTCGATTTTTAACTGCTTCAATATTGGACCAATGTACCGTATATCATACTTCTATACAATATTTGTATTATGAGTCATATCACGATTTTAAAGTTTTTAAAAATGTACCTTAAAAACTTAATTTTTTATAAATAGCCAAGTTTAGTCCTGAACTGGTTGGATTTGAACAAACTCCTCTGAAACCATAAAACCAAATTAACTCAAAATCGCTGTATATCATCCTCAGATGGTCTACTTTACGCACAAAACCAAGCTTGGTGATACAATCATAATTGAGCTCACACTGCGCCAAAATGCATTTCTCGAAGTTATTAAGTAGTAGTAGCAAATATTAGCGCGTTTACGCATATTTCTTTTAAAGCGGTAAAGCAATTTGTTTTAACGCCACTAGTAGTTTCTCTATTGCCTGATACTCTCCCCATTTAGCACTGGACACAGTGTCGGATCCGCCCTCAAGTGTCAATGGGAGGGAATCTTCTTACAACCGTAACTGAGAACGTCTTATTGAGTAACCTCCTTCAAACATTGTCAGATTTAAATCTATGATTGCTAATACCAAAAGTTTCCTAGAAATACAGCCTTTTATAACGATTAAGTGAGGAGGTGTCAAATCAACATTGCAAAGCAGATATTTGTACAGTTTGGAACACTAAATTTGTCATATCAGACAAAGAGAGGTTTAAATGTTCTTAGATTTGTTCTTAGCTGGATTCGTCATCCTGCGCATGGCAGGCATCTTTGTACTTGCAGAAACTAATCAACATAATGTGGCGTCGGCTGTATCTCCCAGCATGCCTGGCGAGTAACTCTGTTTATTCTTATGGACAGTCGGATCTTAATGTTTCCTTGTTATCATGTTTTTATCATGTTTATGTAAAGAGTCATGAAGTGCTGTAAACGCAGGTATCGATTTATACTTTTGTTAGATGTGACACCGTGACTGTGTATGGTGTGTCTGTGAATACGGTCAGATGTCGCGGGCTTACTGTATATGACCTTTTGACTTGAATGACATCAATTAAGTAGGTGAGCGGGCGTGGGCCTCTGATGTTCTTACTCAAGTCGCTGATGATGGGCAGTCTGAGTCGTATTAATGAGTCTACTCTCGAATCAGTTCATGTGAACTATTTCAAACTATTTGAGTCTTTAAAATCGACAAAAAACCTCTTAAGACACAGTACAAGAACAGTCTAATTTTGCTATCTAGGATACTGAGGGTGGTGGGTGTGCAACCTCCTCCATTTGCTGAGAGTTCTATGACCATACCAACCAAATTTCTGTCTTTTTTATCTTAGTTTTCTTTTACTTTTTTAGCATTTTTTTATATTTTTATGGTTCCTCTTTTTTTTCCATAATGTAATATTTTTCTCTAATTCTTTTTACATAGCCGGCCACCGCATATACTGCGTGCAGTTATATTTTAATACAGTTATAAGACTTATTGGTTGCACCACATGATATATGGTCGCACCAAATGATACAATTGGTTAAATTCTATTTAAAAAGACCAACACACAATAAATTCCATACAAAACATACAACAGAAAACAGAATAGAACAGCTTTTTTATAATTTCATAGAATTCTCTTGAACACAAACACACTAAAAGTTTTTTTTTAAAAGTGCTTTGTTGTGAACTTTACAATGTTCAGAAAATTTCATATAACTTCAATAAAAAGTGTGAGACACATTTAAGCGCTTTGTAGTGAACTATACAGTGATTGTGGGGGACACACAATTCATCACATTTTATATACAGTGGCTTGCAAAACTATTCAACCCCCTTGAAACTTATCAGATTTGTCTGGATTACAAATGATACATTGCGATTTTGTTCTGTTTGATATTTTATTTCAAAAGACTGACCCTCAAAATTTTATTTTTTAAAGTGTCATTAGTTTTATGTTAGAAACATTTAGTAAGAAAAATAAATGACTGAAATACGCTGTTTGTGTAAGTATTCAACCCCTGTGCTTTGGAAGCTACAAGTTAACACAAATGAAAAATATTGCCCTAACGAGGACACAGTAGGCCTTACGATTGGCCACACCTCTGAAACATAGAATAGCTCACATTTTCTGTAAGAAGCTGTTACTCAAGAACAACCATATCAAAGCACGTCTGGAGTTTGCCAGAACTGCCCATGCCTCAAGAAACACCATCCCCACAGTGAAGTATGGTGGTGGCAGCATCATGCTGTGAGGATGTTTTCATCAGCAGGAACTGGGCATCTTGTTAAAATTGAAGGAAGAATGGATGGAGCAAAATACAGGGAGGTACTGCAAGAGAACCTACAGTCTGCTAAAAACTGAAGCTTGGGAGAAACGTCACCTTTCAGCAGGACAGTAATCCCAAGCACAAGGTCAAAGCAACACAGGAGTGGTTAAACAACAAAAAGGTTAATATCCTACAGTAGCCAAGTCAATGTCCAGATCTCAATCCCATCGAGAATCTGTGGCACTGTTTGAAAGTTGCGGTCTAACCAACATAAGCAACCTGGAGCAACTCTGTCAAGGTTAAAATAGTGATAAATCATTGATTAATGCATAATTACCCAAATAACATTTCATGATATAGGTAAATGGCAATGGCATTTCATTAAATATAAATAAAATGTTCTTTCCAAAATATCAGGGGAAGTTACTGAAATTGAAGACAAATCTATGCAAAATCATACATAAAGGTAAACTAAAATAAAGAACTGTATGTTTATGAATAATTAATTAAATAAAAAAATGCACAGAAACTGTCAATGCAGGACGAATATCTATCATGTACAACGTTCTGCAATAATAATAATAATAATAATAATAATTCATTTTATTTAGTTTTTAGCACTTTTGTTTTTTCGTTTCTCCAGTTGCTTGGGAAACGAGTGCCAATGTCAAATGACTGTAGTAGCAAACTGTTTTTTGTATGAATGGAATGATTGTGTGCGATTTCGGAATATGATAATTATACTAGATTGTTATTGAATATGTATAGACTTGACAACTGTATTCTAACTAGAATAGATTAATCAATTTATATTGTATATCTATTGTAAATCTGATTAATCAAATCCGTTGGCAGTTGGACTGAGATTAGAGAGCCACTGATGACCATTTTATTTGATAATATTTGCACCCTGGCTTCTTCATGTTGTAACATAAGCGAGCTATAGAAGCAAATACATTTATGGTAGTCCTTTTGTGTGGCCCCTGATTTGATGTTGTATATACGTCAATGACCATTTATGCAAAAAAGGTTCCCCACCCGTATTACTGTGTCAACTCAAGAAAATGGACCTTCTTCTCAGTGGTATTTTCCACCTGCAGCACTTGTAAAAAAATAAATCGGACAGTGCTCCATTTTCGTTCCTTCTGCAAAACGAATAAATGTCTGCCGCGTACGGTGAAGAAGCCGAGCTCCCAAATAATTTGCTGCGCGCTATGCACGCGCACAGCTATGCTTGTCTGTCACACTAAGGTTTTCTAAATAGTAGGCAGCCCTGATAATCATACAATTAACAATAGGAATAATGTAAATAAATAATAAAAATATAGGCCTAATATAAATAATAACAAAAGTCATCATAATCATACATTTCATTGGAAGGGGGGGGGGGGGAGTTGGTAAGGACTTTTTGTTGCCTGCCTTCAGGTGAAATACCTGATGGATTTGTGAGTTCATGGGCATTCCGGACACCAAACCACAGCGGTTTGTTGCGCGTCGGTGGCTTTCCGCATATGATGTGGGCGTCAGCACTCATCGAATGTTGCCTGCATACAAGCTGCTGTACTTTGGATTCCTCAATCGGGAAGACCAGACCCTTTATAGAGAAGTCTTAGAGGTGATCTACAAGAATCATGGTGTTGGTGAACGGGCAAAGGCCAGTATCCAGCATTTCCACCAGGACCTCAGAAAAAAAGGTAACATTGTTGAAATAGATCCAATTTTGTTCAGGGGGTTCAGTCTAGGGATGGGCACGATTATTCAAATATTCGATTATTCAAAATGATGTGGGTATTTGAATATAGCTGCAGTTATTTGTTTAGGTTTTTGCCTAAAGTTAATTTAAATATTATTCATAAGCAATTTTGATTACATACTGTTTATAACGTGTACACCAATGCCATTGAAATATGTAAAAAGTAGAAAGAAAAAGCACAATTTCAATGCATTAGATACATTTTCCCTGCTTTCCACATCAAGTAGTTTAAACTCGCAGGCAGCGCGCCAACTGAAGGCACAAGAGCGCTCTATGCTAGTGCGCTGGATCACCGATACAAACATATGCGCTTTATAGCGCTGATTCTCTGCTCAGAGATCAAAGAAAATCTGTCCCAATGTGTCAGAGTAAGAAATGTTCAGAAATTGGAAAAGGAATATGTTTATTTAGCAAAGGCCAGATCACGGAAGCCCTTCAGCCTACATTACAAGTGCACTATAGCGCAAAAAAAAAAAGTGACCAAATTTTTTTTGGGTTTTTTTTCATATAATCTTTTTATTTTGGTTAATCGATTTACCAAAATATTTTTGATCAAACATTTGAATAGTGATATGGCCTAAAAGGCCCATCCCTAGTTCAGTCCCCACAATGATTAGTCCTCTTGTATACTATATGTAGCCCAAAAGCCATATTTAATTTAATTTCTCTCTTCCAGGAATGACACAAGTTGGGACAGACAGAAAAGCAAGGGTGGTGAAGAAGCTCTGGTTCGAGAGTCGCAATACGTATCTCCAGCTGAGTGTTTACCTCAGTGTCCTTCCCATCCTGAAAGAGTATGTGATGGTGTTCCAGGTGTGTTCATTTTCACATTAAGTGAATTATCAACCTCTGATAAACTAAATAGGCTTATCCTTGTATGATTTCATTAGTTAGATTTCAAATAAACAGACCTTCAACTGCCATGTCTGTATGGTAATACGAGTTGTTCCCACAAGCATTTTGGAATAACATGCCATAATTATTCACAGGCCAGCCAAATCCTTGTACACAAGCTGCATGACAAGCAGCTTGGAGTGGTCACCAATTTCATGGCATGCTTTGTCAAGGCTGAGCATCTTCACACCTCACCAAAGAAACTGATGGAGATGGATTTCAGGGACAAAATGCTGCCTTTCCGGGAGCTGTATGTCGGACCGGTGGCTGAGAAACGGAAGGCAGAAAATCCACGTCATCCGGTTAGTAAATGTATTGAAACTCGCAAATCAAACACTAATCAATTTAAAATAAAATGATAAAATGCTTTAATTTACAATTGTTTTATTTTGATGTTTTCCAGAGTGTGCTGCAGTTTCTCTACTGTGTACTGGGCCACACCAGCACACATGCAGAAAAAGCTGCCACTAGACGGCAGGACCCTACAATCGCTGTCTGCTCTGGATTCATTGGTGAGAGACCACTCAGAGACTGGCATACTCCTGAAGCGGCTGGCAGGAATGATGGGCCACTTGGTGCCGCCCCAATGTGATGTGCCAATGGAAGTGGTTAAGTTCAACGTTGATTCCACCCTTCCCCTGTACATTGATGGTGACAACATGGTGAACTGGTGGGTCAACGTGATTGACACTGGTTGGTACCCAGGTCTAAACCACGTGGTTCGAGAAAGCGCTCTCCATTTTCCGTGGAACCATGGGACATCGTTGAAAACAAAAGCACCTCAATGAGCATGGTAACCTTCAATGCAATCCAGACAACCAAGTATGCCCTTTTGTCCAGGGGTGTAACAGCCATCCAGATGTTCAAAAGAGAAGATGTTAAACTCTCAAAAGTTGACAAGGTCCTCTGCAGGAACATCCACACTGCAGGCACAAAGGACAAGGCTTGCAGACAACAGGTTCTGTTGAAGAAGAAAGGGCGGCAGGAAGAGTTTGGTTGCCAGCCAACAACCAATGCCGAGCAAAGCAGGAAGACTGCAGTGGGGGAGGACAGACAAACCAAAGTGAGGCACATAGCTGCTCAAAAGAGGAAAAAAAGCAAAGGAACTACTGGTACAGGCAAAGAAGGCAAAAAGCACAAGTAAAGTGCTTTGGTGAGGTGGACTGGAGTGGGTGGATGGGCGGGAGGTGGGGGCGCGGTATTGTATGTAACTTAATATTATTTATTGGTTATCAGTTCATATCAGTATTAAGTAAACAACTGTAATGTTTATTAGGTGGCCGGCTGGTACAGTAGGTCCAGGTCCAAAGCCATGTATCCAAATCACATAAAAATTACAAGATAATTCAGATGCTCAACATCAAATGTCTAAAATATCTTGCTGATGTCTCCAAAAATGAGCTCACAGCACATCAAAATATATTACTGTAATTACTACTGTACATTAAATTTGTCATCTCACTGGTTCATTGAACAATCCTCATCTGAAAAATATATAAATATCCTAACATTATTGACATGAAGTGTGCAAAATCTCAGATCGTTATCTTAAAAACTGAGGAGTTTTGTGATTTTTTGGTAGAACCTTACTCTTTGACACATTTATTTTAATCAACTCCTCCAAGGCCGTAAGACCAAGCTCACAGTGAATCAGAACGGATTACTGTAAACAGTACTGTATATTTCGATTTTTGACTGCTTCAATATTGGACCAATTTGTATCATACTTCTATACAATATTTGTATTATGATTCGCACACAATTTAAAGTTTTAAAAAATGTACCTTTAAAACAGATTTTTTTTATAAATAGCCAAGTTCAGTCGTTTATTGGTTGGATTTGATCTAACTCCTCTGAAACCATAGAACCAAATTAACAAAAAATCTAATCTAATGAACAAAATAAACTGTATATCATCCTCAGATGGTCTACTTTACACCACAAAACCATGCTTGGCGAAACAGTCAAAATTGAGCTCACACTGCACCAAAATACATTTCTGTAAGTTATTAAGTAGTAGTAGCAACTATTAGCGCATTAACGCATATTTATTTTAACGCCACTAGTAGTTTCTTTTTTTACCTGATACTCTCCCCACGCAGCAGGGGACAGACACAGTGTCAGATCCACCCTAAAGTGGCAATGGGAGGGAATCTTCTTGCAACCGTGACTGAGTACATCAAACAATCAAACAATGTGAAAATCTTTGATTGCTATTACCAAAAGATTAATAGAACACAGCAAGCGGTTACAACGCGACTTTTGTTGTGTGAGATGCCAGCAGTAGCGATGTTACTGTGTAAATCTATAGCCTTTTATAACGATTATGTGATGAAGTGTCAAATCGGCATTGCGAAGCAGGTATTTGTACGGTTTGGAACACCAAATTTATCATATCAGACAAAGAGAGGTTTGTATGTTCTTAGATTAATTCTTAGCTGGATTACCAAATTTATTTTGGAGCTTGGGGTCATCACCGCGCATGGCAGACATCTTTGTACTTGAAGAAACATGACTAATCAACATAATGTAGTGTCGGGCGTAGCTCCCAGCATGCCTGGCAAGTAACTCTGTTTATTGTTATGGACAGCACATTCTTACTGTTTCCTTGTTATCATGTGTATGTTTCCTTGTTATCATGTAAAGAGTTATGAAGTGCTGTAAACGCAGATATCGGTTGGTACTTGTTAGATGTGACACCGTGACTGTATATGGTGTGTCTGCGAATAAGGTCAGAGCATGTCGCAGCCTTTCTACAGTGCCGTTTGCTTGAATGACGGTAATGAAATTGGTGAACAGATGTGGTCCTCTGTTGTTCTTACCCTAGTCAATGGTACTGTTCAGTCTTATTATTGAGTCTGCTCATTCAAGTCAGTTCAGAACTATTTAGAATTATTTGAGGCTTTAAAACTAAATGACAGGAAACTTCTTGAGACAGTATATTAACAGTCTAATTTTGCTATCTATGATACTGAAGGTGGTGTAGGTTGGTGGGTGTGCAACCTCCTCCATTTGCTGAGAGTTCTATGACCATTCCAACCAAGTTTCTGTCTTTTTATTTCAGTAATATTTTATTAATTAGTAATTTCTCAAAGAATTTAAATAAATCTTTAAAATTAGAATAGATGCAACTAAGTTTTTACTTTTGTGTAACAAAGGACAGAGCTCATATTGAAAATTTTTGCGTTCATTACTGATAATTTTCTTTGTTTTGAGGCAAAAAAATAATTTGTCACCTTTTTGGCCCCATAACCAGTTTGCACCCCTGATCTTAATGTAATGTGTATATTTGTGTTCAAAAAACCTTTTGAGATTGCCAAAAAATTATTTTATTTGCGTTCTTTGTTGGACTTGTAAGCAGATGAACACTTGTGTAGGTTTGGCTAGTGCAGGCGGGAAAAGTTGGTACATGTTAAGTTACAGAAATTTAAGACTCAATTGAAATTAGTAGTATTAGTATCACAGATATAATTATCAATTGGGAACATAGCAGCTCTTTATGGTTATCTCTCTCCAGTCAATGGTGAATGTTTTAATCGTTTAATAAATGTATATTAATGTTGTGCCAGTAAACCTAGTCTCACAATCTTAGGCTGATGTAGTATAATCAGTTGGTAACGACACCAAAAAAACGCTGAAGTGTTGTGCATTCCTCTCCATTGTTTTTGCCAGTGCTTAATTTGTGCTGGAGCTTGCCAGAGCTCAGCTCTGGGACCTCTTGAGTTTGAGCCTCCTGCGCCCCGGTACCTCTAGCGCGCGCTCTGTCACCTCCAAATACACATACAGTACCTTTTTGTAAAGGTTTAAATAAAATGTATATGAAATTAAGTAAAACGATTTATGTCATTTAAAACTTGGGGTTGTATTGTATGTGGTGTGTTTTGTTGACGTAAACCCAGCCATGTAGCCAACGTTTCGCATAGACCATTTTATTTTTTTAAGTTACGTTGTAATTCCCTTTCAGACAGCAGCACATCTCCTGCTGAACAGATTAGTTTGTGTTGCTTCACCTGAAGCAGCACATCTCCTGCTGAACAGATTAGTTTGTGTTGCTTCACTGCGCGCTGAACGAACGTTTATCGGTTTTTGTTCAAGAACATCACTGTCGTTTGTTGTAAAACGTGAACTTGCAAAGCCCGGACAAGGGACAATAAACACACAGTGGCCTGTAGCCTTCAAGCAAAAAATATAAAAATGAAACTGCAATTAACATTACAAGAAAGAACAGTGGCAAATAAATTATTTAAAACATGCTATATTGTTTTTAATTACAAACAATCCTCTTTTAATGATGGCACATTCTCAATTGCAGTACCCTGCCAACACATGAAAAACATGGAAATAATAAATAGGCCTAGGAAATAAATAGCTATTAACATAACAAAAATTAGGCCTGGATATAATAATAAAAAGAAAAATACGCGCATATTTGTAACACGTCCAAGCGAGATCACAAGAAGAGTCAAGTTTTCCCCTGCTGCATTGGGGTAAACTACAGCTAACTCACAGGAAAAGTTTGCTTTCTCTTTGAGTACACAGGGCAGGACCCAGCATACTTCAAGAGAAAGCAAACTTTTTCCGGTTTGTTTTGTTTCTTTTTCCCTTGTTCGCTGAGGCTGTGCCCATAGGAAAGAAAAATCCAAAAATGAGATCTCATTAGCGTCTCTTTTTTTTTCCTAGACACAAATGAGACTTTGCACTTTGTATCTTGCCCCTCAAAATCTCCTCAGGAGATTTTTTAAACGGATCAGTAAAGGAGTTCTCAGAATTGTTTCTAATTATTAAAATGTATATAGTTAACTTACGTGGCTATGAACCCCGCCTACATTTTAAGGTAGCTCTTTCATTGCGGTGGAAACGCAAAACAGATAGGGTTAGGCTTGGCACGGGTTAGGTAATAAGGTAATAGGTTTCAATGGCATACCGAAAGTGTTTGGTGGAAGTGAGCCTTTAGCTGTTTTGGCAGCGCCTTCCCGGTGCACTGTGCTGGTTACGGTACAGCGCCACCACATCGGTGATGGCATAATGCTGCATTTGCAGTTCCAAATGATAAAAATCCACCAAGTGCATTGCTTGTTAGAAAGTAGTGTTTTCATAAAGACACCCGTCAGAGTTTTGTGGAGGGTTGGAGGTGGCACGAAATTTGACTCATAATTTTCCATGCAGGAAAAGCCCCATTGGTGAATAGGTGGCATGAAGCGGAATCATTTAAACATACGTAATTATACTGTATGTGATGGTATGCAGTGTCTCAGGGTTGGCTGGCTAACGTTGCAAAATCAATGTCACACAGTAGTTCTTCCTCGTAGTCTCTTTCCCAGCAAGTCTTTTGATTCATCCAACCTTATTGTTCTGAAGAAGTTGTGAGAAGTGTTGGATCCGTAGGTGGTTGGAGAATTGGAAGAATGTGCATGACTGGTGACTGGTGCATCTTTGTCTTTTTCCCCCAGCCTCCAGCACAGGGGAGTGTCTCCCCTAGCAAGACTTACCAGAATGGCAGCCCTTCTAAATGCCCTCGCTTCATGAAGATCAAGAACTGGGAGAGTGGCACCGTGTTCAGCGACACCCTCCTTTACAGCTCCAGTAAGGTATGGTGAAAATGCTCCTCTTTAATAGATGTTGGAGATAAAGGAGACTGTGAATTCATTTTTGATGAATAATTATATCTAATAGTTAGATATAATAGTTAGGTATGGAAATTTCTCGATTCTTAGATGCATCATGGACGACTCTGCATCGATGAAGCAACACAACATAATTGAGAGTTTGAAAATATAATAGAAAAATGTGTAATGTTAATATAATTAATAGATTTTATTGTTAGTAAAATATCAGCCTACAGAAAAGTATAGCCTACTTACGTTGATTTTGATTTGCCGTCCCCGGCAGGACAATAAAGTTATGGTTACCAAAGTCAATCTATTGTTTGGAGAACATTAGGCTAACGTTAATTCTGTAACAGCTGCTGCTACTAGTGGGCTCAGCATTTACCCACTTCTCAAGTGACATAATTTGGCTACTGTAACAAGCGTTCAGTTTAACTACATTCGGATGTAACGTAGCTAAATTGTTGCTAAATGTCTACACGGTTGTCTCGTGTTCCATTTCACAACCAAAAAACTAATTGTTTTATTACGTCGTGACAGTATTAGCCTGACATTTGAACAATGGAACGTTGGCTGAGGAGCACAAATGATGATGGAATCGTCTGCAAAATGAAAACGTTAGTAGGCCTAGTTACGAGTAGTCCCAGAACGTTAACGCCACATCCATATTGTGATGGCTAGCGTTGGCTAAATCAAAACAGAAAACATTTCGCTTTTGACAACAATTTTGTAACAGCAGTGGTTGAGTGCATTGTAGGGGAAACACTGTTATCTGACTGACTGCTAGTATTATTTGAATTGGGGATGCACGTGAGATGCATTGAGAATCGCTGTGTTCGAATCGACAGGTGAATCGCAATTGAATCGTGAGACCAGTGACGATGCACACCTCTACTAATAGTAAATCATTCCTCCCTTCCATCCCCCTATCCATCACAGCGCCTGCTTGCAGGTGTACAGTCACCATTTGAACTCTCCGTTTTAACAGCAGCGCAGCTGCCAGTGCAGTGTTACAACAACAACCTAATCATTCCATCCACTTTTTTTCTCGGACAGTCTGTGATGCATCCCAATGAATGGGCCCTAATTATACATCTTCAGATTTATAATATATCACAGGCACTGCTGCGGTACTTGGCGATGATCTGTCTCCTCCAAAAAGGACAGCTGGCTGGCATGAATGCCCACAGCCCTATGGCGTGCGGACGTGCTGAAGTGCTAGTGCTTCCTTTTGTTTTATTTTTATCACTCCTTCCCCCATCTTCGTCATTGGCTTGTCCTTTTTCTGAATCACAGTCTCTTTCTTTCTCCCTTGTTCATTCTGTTTCACACGTTTCTCTTGCCCTGTATCTACTTAACTTTCACTTTTTCTCCACTGCATTTCTACTTTTCTGTATTTTTCTCAAGGGAAGAGATGCTTCCATTTCCCCCATCCAATTTGTTGGTGCGCTTGTTTGCTTGCCAACGCCTTAAGCAGGGTTTGTTTGGGTGGGTCGAGGCCAATGCCCGAGTGTTTGGACAGTGTGAGTGGGTGGCTCAGCTGAATGAGACGAGACAATTTGTGCAGGGCTGGGTTTATTGTTGAATTTCCGCTTTGGGTGCTCACACGACCATTTCTGTCACCCTTTCTCACCCCCTCCACTTTAATCTGGCAAACACATTTTAAGCAAACCAAAGTGACAGCTCGCTTCAAATCTAATCATATTACACTGACTGCACAAGGCTGCTCAGTGCAATGAGCAATATTCATTTTTGTCTGTTCGCTCCATTCCCCTCTCACTGTCTTCACAGTTTTATTTTTTTGCTCCCCCTATTTTTTATCTCTCTTTCTGTTTCAATGAAAGGATAACATCCCATGACTCACCGACGTATCCATTTCTACTAGAAAGCCCAAAAGAATATAAAATGCCTTAGTTCCCTTTGGTGCAAGTACACCCAGCCTGGGAAATCAACCCTTTGATTTTACTCAACAGGGAAATAAATCTGTGTTGGGGTAGTTGCAGGGAACATTGAGCGCACACATAAAGTGGATAGTGGCAGCAATTTGAACGATGAAATCTCCTTTTTCAGTTGCCCATCTGCACTGAGCGGGTGTGCATAGGATCTGTCATGACACCCAACCAGCACAGTCGCAAACCAGAGGAGCTGCTACCACTGGCCACAGACTTCATAGACCAGTACTACACCTCCAGCAAAAGGCAAGCCCGCTGCTCCCAACACCCACGCCTCTTGGGTTTGATTTCAGAGCCGCACAAGACCTTCCTGTCTTTGTCGGCCTATCATTCAGTACAGGGCAAGCCAGGGTCGCTCTGTTTAAAAGACGGCCATATTGCTTTTCTCTGACACAACCCTCTGTGACAAATGATCTGTGGAGGCTGCAAGAGAAACTCACATCAAATGTTGGTCTTGAAATGTCAACCGTATAAAAGAAAATCTCTGGCTGGGCATGTTGCAGATGGTAGGCTTTTGTTTGTGAGCCCATATATATGCTGCCCTCAGGTTTGGCTCGAAGGCCCATGTGGACAGACTCGAGGAGGTGACCAAGGAGGTTGAAGCATTTGGGGTGTACCAGCTGAAGGACACAGAGCTGATCTATGGCGCCAAGCATGCCTGGAGGAATGCTGCTCGCTGTGTAGGCCGGATCCAATGGTCCAAACTACAGGTATTAAATGTTGTTTTGTGTCAATATTCAGCCTATTGGAATTGAAATGTGTCTCTAACAATCTGTGACTAATAATGAACTAGATACTTCCTATGCGAAAATGTTTACTGGGTTTGTCATTTTACATCAAGTTTTGTACATTTGTACAGTTTAGAAATCGTGGAAACTAAACATTTGTAGACGTTGCACTTTTTCACAAAACTTTATTCTTGTCAAGAAATGAGGATGCTTAGAAGGGGAGCAGACTCAGTTTTTCTACTTTTTCATTTTGTCCCAGATTAGATGAGCAAGTGATGGATGAGAACTGTATGAAATAAGCTGCTTGTAAAATGTGATCTTTATTCACTGCGGCCACACTGTTGTGTGCACAGTCATGGAAAAAGCCATACTAAAAAGTGCTCAGATTATAATTTTAAACCTATATCACCTTTTTGAGCCTTGTGCCCCTCCACCCACTTTCTCTGAAATTCATGTGGACCAAATGACTGGTTGCTAATGATTCAGAATTAACTTGCAAAAAAAAGCAGGCTTTCAAAATTACTAAGCCATTTGTAATCTGCTCCATGTGTAATGTGTAAACCATTTATGTTCTCCTTGTTTTTCAATTGGATTATCCATCTACTCTACTGTTAACGTCCTTAATGAAAATACCGACACATGAATGAACTGTAACCGTTGTTGGGTTAAATAAAGCAAGTTTATTTGGTTTTGATTTCAGGTGTTTGATGCCAGGGACTGCACCACAGCTCATGGAATGTACAACTACATCTGTAACCACATCAAATATGCCACCAACAAAGGAAACCTGAGGTGGGTTCCCACAGAGCAAAGACACGTTGAAAAGACGTCTTTTGAATGTCTTTGTCGGTCATTCAAAAGACGTCCGCCGAGAAGCCAGAATGAAATTTTCTTTTCTGAACGTCTTTTTAAAGTTCAACAAAGACGACTTTTAAATGTCTACTGTTGATGTCCAAGGCTACGGTCACCCCACAGGCCTTAAAGCTCATTTCGGATTTTTGCTCAGATTTTTTGGTTGCCCATTCACATTATTCGTTTTAAATGTGGCCAATATCAGATTCCAGTGTTAACTGGTCACGGATCTGAACTGACCAGCATGTGGAAAAGAACAATAACAAAAACGTCACATGCAGAATTCTAGCAGAGTTGCCAAGTATGCTTATAACAAGCAACTTTGGGCTTCTTTTTTTGCAAAGTCGCTTAAAAAATCAGGAGTTATGTTTTTTTTTGGCTTGTTTTAAAAATATGGTTGCTTGTAAAGAAAATCTAACAAGCAAATTTTTTTTTACATTAATGGTATGTACAGTATATAGGCTACTTTTCTCAATGCATTGCTATTGAATGGCAGTCTGCTCATTCGTCTAATAATATCGAAGGTGCTTTTAAGTGAAATCTCCGCGCAACCTATCACCCTTTCACCGCCCTCTACCTCGCAGAGCTCGAGTTTTACCAGTAGTAAAAAAAAAAGTGGTAGGCCTATGTGAACTAGGTTAGGCTTTCTTGACCCGTTGTTGAACTATTATTTCTTTAAGTTCTTAGTTTTATTTTTGTTCTGTAAGTTCTATATGTTTGAACATTTCTTAAATTAATTATATACAGTGCATCCGGAAAGTATTCATACCCCTTCACTTTTTCCACATTTTATTATGTTACAGCCTAATTCCAAAATGGATTAAATAAAAAAAAATCCTCAACATTCTACACACAATACCGCATAATTACAAAGTGAAAAAAGGTTTTTAGAATTTTTTGCAAATATGTAAAAAACAAAAACTAATTTATATCACATGTACATAAGTATTCACACCCTTTACTCAATACATTGTTGAAGCCCCTTTGGCAGCAATTACAGCCTCAAGTCTTCTTGAGTATGATGCTACAAGCTTGCCACACCTATTTTGGGGCAGTTTCTCCAATTCTTCTTTGCAGATCGTCTCAAGCTCCATCAGATTGGATGGGGAGCGTCGGTGCACAGCCATTTTCAGATCTCTCCAAAGATGTTCAATCAGGTTCAAGTCTGGGCTCTGGCTGGGCCACTCAGGGACATTCACAGACTTGTCCCAATGCCACTCCTTTGTTATCTTGGCTGTGTGCTTAGGGTCGTTGTCCTGTTGGAAGGTCAACCTTCGCCCCAGTCTGAGGTCCAGAGCGCTCTGGAGCAGGTTTTCATCAAGGATCTCTCTGTACATTGCTGCATTCATCTTTCCCTTGATCCTGACTAGTCTCCCAGTTCCTGCTGCTGAAAAACACCCCCACAACATGATGCTGCCACCACCATGCTTCACTGTAGGGATGATATTGGCCAGGTGATGAGCAGTGCCTGGTTTCCTCCAGACATGACGCTTGGCATTCAGGCCAAAGAGTTCAATCTTGGTTTCATCAGACCAGAGAATTTTGTTTCTCATGGTCTGAGAGTCCTTTAGGTGCCTTTTGGCAAACTCCATGCGGGCTGTCATGTGCCTTTTACTGAGGAGTGGCTTCCGTCTGGCCACTCTACCATACAGGCCTGATTGGTGAAGGGGTGCAGAAATGGTTGTCCTTCTGGAAGGTTCTCCCATCTCCACAGAGGAACACTGGAGCTCTGTCAGAGTGACCATCAGGTTCTTGGTCACCTCCATGACCAAGGCCCTTCTCCCCCGATTGCTCAGTTTGGCCGGGCGGCCAGCTCTAGGAAAAGTCCTGGTGGTTCCAAACGTCTTCCATTTGCGAATGATGGAGACCACATGTGATATTTTATATTTTTATTTTTAATACATTTGCAAAAAATAAAAATAAACTTTTTTCACTTGGTCATTATGCGGTATTGTATGTAAAATGTTGAGAATTTTTATTTATTTAATCCATTTTGGAATTAGGCTGTAACATAATAAAATGTGGAAAAAGTGAAGGGGTATGAATACTTTCCGGATGCACTGTATCTCTCAGATTTTTCACAAAGACGGTAGAGCTTAAGCATAGTAGATCGAGGGTGTGGCCAAATATCGCTGTGTAAAACTCTTGCTATGAAATCTTGGGCATTATAACTCACGTGCATTTGAACACACTAATTACCAGAATCATAATGTATAAATAAACGTATGCGATAATATGAAGGCACGATTGACGTAACTCAAGATTGAACTAAGCTGTTTAATAAGTAGGCAGGACAAACACGTTTTCTGTTCTTTTTAAATCAAGTGATTAAACAGTGAATGCTCCGAATTTGTGTTACTTACTAAACGTTTATTAATAAAAACAAATTCATACATTTTAAGTTTTTCTAAAAGTGACAGTTTTAGTGTCGAAAGAAGGTTTTTAATTTTACAGAGTTGATACTTCTGTGTAGCCAAGCGCTGTCTTCAAAAAGCTCAAACCTCCTATGGCCAATTTTGACATTAGTTTACTTCTTCATCGTGGGACAAATGATGGATATGTTGCTACAGATACTTTGAAAAACTCACAGCCTTTTCAGTTATATGGTCGTTTTCCTAAATTAAGGCTACAATATTAAAACGTGTACTCTCAAAACCGCGAACGTGTCGAACGACATAGCCTTTTTAGGACGCGGTCCCAGACTACAAAAAATCTACGGCTCCAAACGACAGATAGCCTTGGTACTGCTTGCCATTGCGTTTGTACATGCATTATCAGTGCCACATAATCACCAGGTCGAAAACACATTTCAAAACATTTCAGTAAAATGTAGGTCCCATTGCAAGATCATTGCTCAATATTATATAATATTTAATATTGATACAATAATATTTAGCCCTATAAAGCGGTAATAAACAGGCATGTTCTCTCATTGAAATACTATAGTTTTCCCTGCCTCCCCCCACAGTTCTCGGCCAATCGATCTTGCAACATCAAAGCTCTGTGCCCAACAAACTCCTATATTATATTTTATTTATAATGATGATGATCTGGAATTTTTTGCTGTGTAATTCCACAAGACTTTTGGAAGTAGCTGGTCTGCTCATTTCTGCAGTTTGCTCTGCAAACTTAAACAAGACAATAAACCATCCATCCATACGTCCATTAGCTATACCGCTTATCCTTAACAGGCTCGTGGGGGGGGGCTGGAGCCTATCCCAGCCGACATAGGGCGAGAGGCGGGGTACACCCTGGACAGGTCGCCAGTCTATCACAGGGCCGACACATAGCGATAGACAACAACTCACACTCACATTCACACCTACGGGAAATTTAGAGTCACCAATTAACCTGCATGTTTTTGGACGGTGGGAGGAAACCGGAGTACCCGGAGGAAACCCACGCAAACATGGGGAGAACATGCAAACTCCTCACAGAAAGGCCCTTGGGTCAGGTGGGGATTGAACCCAGGACTTTCTTGCCGTGAGGCAACAGTGCTAACAACCGAGCCACCAACTTTTCTAGCAGAAGCATTTTAAATTAAATGTTTTTCAAATCCACTAGGTCTAAGCCTTAACAAAGTAATTACCTTGATACTTAATATGGCCCCGCAACAGTCAAGAATGTAACTAGCTTGGAACAGATAACGTTACCAATGCATCACTTACATTCACAGCCCATCGACAGCTAAAGTTAATGTGTTATAGGACCATGTAATCGTAGCCAAACTGACTAATATAACCATACATAGAGCATTAAAATACGTCTCACTTGATGGATTTCAATCAACGAGACTGAGATCTAAACCAAAATAAACTTGATAGCAAGCTAGTACAGTGGAAAATTACGTTTGTTTTACCGCTGTGCTGAAGAAGTGAAGGCACGGAAGACTGAGGGAGCAGATCTTCCTCTGCCTAGGATCGATTTTTTTTTTCTTTTTCTGAGAATCTTCCAAAGGCATTGGACTAGTCAGAGTTGAAAGGCCCTGAGCGATGGATTTAATTTAAGTTCGTAACGACTCAAGTAAAGTATATAGCACGTATTTTAGATAACAAATTGTTGACTGGTTGGTTATTCTACTTAAAGTCACGTCCGGACTGGGGTTTTCTTCAAAATGAATCAAAGTTTGACCGTTAAAAATTATGGGAACAGGTAGGCAATTTAACTTCGGTGCCCGTTTTGTACCTAAATATAGCATTTCTAAGGAAGTCCCGCAGCAACCACGGGACTTGGTGAGTTTTGAAATGACAATATGACGATATTAACAGTAGAAATATGGACAGATTTAATTGTCATTGTTTTAAGAATAATAGCTTAAACCAGTTCGTCAATAGATTGATATAAAATAAAACGTATGTTTTTATTGATCTGTTTAAAGTTAAGGATTATTTAACGTAAGAATAAAACCTATGCTCTTTGAAAGCTAACTGTGAATTAGCAAGAGCTCTATAGATATTAACACTTATATGTATATGTTGTGAAACTAAGTTTTATTTTAGAATGACTTAACAGACTCAGACCAACAAAAACGTTACATTTGGGTCGATTCAAACTGTTTCAAAATGCCATGCAGTGCCATTTTCTGCACCGCTGCGTAATTGCGCTTCTGTTATGACTACACTGTAGCTGTTGGGTTTGTCTTGCCTATAATTGGAATGCATTGTATGACAATGTAATGCGATATACTGTGTAACAGCTTTCTGTATCTCCAAAACAAGATACATTAAGGACTAAGTATTTACACACACGATATGTATGAGAGCTGTAAATGCTTGACATTTCTTGTGGAAAATGTTTACATATTTTCATAAACGTTCACACCCCTAGTTTTAATCATTTTGTAATGCCTCTCTCGTAAGATCTGGCAACGCTGCTAGAGAGACGTGAAAGTCGCATGGATTCCGAATTGACTGTTCAGACCGAGGTCGCCTTGTAATCTAGAAAATGCATTTCCCTGAGCAAATGCGATGTGATGCATCGCAGTTATTGGACTGACCGCCTGAGCACGCAGAACCTGCTCCTGCAGCACAAGCAGACTGCGATTCAAACCCTGTTTGTTGACAAGGGGCGCTTATTGCTGCTAGATCAGCAGTGCCTCTTCATCATTGTATGTGTCCACCATTATATTATGATGAAGTTCTACCGTTTGGTTTCTATTTTTAACATGGTCAGATCACCATCGTTATTTCTCCAATAACTGGTGTTCGACGTAATAACCAAGACAGTTAGTATACAAAGGTAATAACATGCAAATACAACAACATCAATGCTAGTTGGCGGTATATGCCTGTGAAAAATCTCTCTCCATTAATTTCAATAGGGGCAAAAGCCGATGAAAAATATTTGTAAAAAATATAAAAAGTGAACCGATCACTTAGCTATATACGCGCACTATATGGTATTATGTCGGATATGTCAGCACAAGAATGGAATCGGTAGATTCAAAACTGCAGGCGTAGTTAGGCTGCCAAAATTGACCTAATAATAAGTGACTGTGTTCGGCAAGTCGTCTACTGAGTCTTGAATCTCACAAAGCCAGTGATGTTAGCAGATGGATAAGCTTCTTGTATTCTACTGACAACACACGCTGATTGGGGGATACGATTATCTTTCCCCAAAATCTCTCCGCGTAACATCCATTCGAGAAAAGGACGATATGCAGCCAGACGAAATTGACTGAAAAGAATAATATATGTTGTCTAGTCTAAACAGCTGCAGCATTCCCATTGCAAAATACAATGCAAGTACTAGCAAACTTTATGAAGAAAATAGCGTTTTAATTTTATAGGTCAAGAACAATTATCTAACAACTTGATCTCCTACATTCTTGTGCATTATTGGTGTTAGGTAACTGACGTTACCAAGCCAATTTTAGCATGAATTGAGACAAATTTAGGTGGAGCCGCTAGCTCGTTACTGCAACATCTATAGCCCCAAATTAATCCACACACAAAAAAAATAAATTAAACAAAAAGGTCAACATGAGAGATATTATTATATTAGCTAGCTACTTACTCAGCTGTCAAATGCCCCCTTGGCCCAGCAGGTCTTGCACTCGGTTTTCTAAAATAGCTCTCCAGCACTTCGCTGTCTGTATGCACTGCAAAGCTTTTATGCTCAGTTACACACATTCGTCCATCTCCTCGCTTGAGCCTTGAGGGTGTCATACTTGACAGCAGAAACTGTGCGCGGTCCCACTCATTGCAGCATACACCCTCTGTATCCGTTGCCATCGGCAGGCAATACCCTCAAATGCACCACCAGTTTGGTCCGCCTGCTGCCAGTAACCGTTGTTGCATTACTTGATCTCTCTGTCAGGTTCCTCATCGCTAAATTCCGGTTCAAATAAATACATCTCAATTTCACTGTCTAACGAAATATCCATGAAGTTGTCACCATCTAATTCTGCAGTGGAATCAGTAACCTCATCAGCCATGATCACAGACAATGTAGATGAGTAGCTATCTAGGTGTAACGCTATCACTATACATCACAGCACAGGTGTTGACTAATTTGCATAGCACGTTCCCCCTAATTTGAACTGCCTGCCTTTAGTTGTACGTCACTCTGAGAACCAGGAAAAGACCTCTTCCTGGCTGGAAACAGCTGTAGTTTTTAAAATTTGAAAAATGTCCCCCTATGACGGTAATTTTTCCGACTCACTTTTCATTCTATTGTTTGATTGTGAAACGATACATGACAATACTAAATGTAAAATAGAACATTTGTATATGATGAAAATTGCGTTGGTCGTTGCTTTGCGTTTGTAGTTGTCTATTGCTTTGGCTTGACTTATTTATAGTAATAATACCAATAATTATTACTATTATTATAAATTTTACACCCAAAGACGCTTCACAATATTTACATAGAAACATGACATAAATGAACAGTTAGACAGAAGAAGGGAGAACGGACAGAGCAACAACAGTTCTAACTAGAAGTATAACAAAAGGAAAGCATATCAAATAGAAGAATAGGACCGGATTCTAAACATTGATGATGTTGACACACAATGATTCCAAAAATAAACTGCCTACCCCGTCTTTAACGTTCAAAAAAGACGTATTTAAATAATAATTCTTTGGATTTAGTGCTTTTCTCTGAACTCACAGCTATCTGTATGGGTGATACAACAGCAGCCAATTTGCACCAAACTTGCCCACACAAACACAGGGAGAACATGACAACATCCTATCTTCACTCACTATCAGCTTTATTGAATACCATGTTTTTGTCATCAAATCTTCATCAGGTTGGCTGTTGTTCCAAGGTTGAATGACCAAAACACAGTATAAAATAAAAATGATTCTGGCACATGCCCCAGTAAAAGGGCTCTTCTCTCCTAACCTTTCTGATTAAAAATGCCCATACCATTATAGAAACTGGTAATCTGTACAATGACCGTATGCTACATTGCAATCCATCCTGGCACGTTAGTATGTGTTAAAGCATTCATCATCAACATACACATCCATCATTTCCTGTTACACATTTCCACTTCTCCATGTACTCAACAAGCTAATCCCTAACAAACTGTACTTCAGAAAGTCATTAGAAACATCCTAATTCTTTTCTATGGTAGCCAGCCGTTTTACTTACTGAGTGTTGTGTGTGTGCAGGTCAGCCATTACCATATTTCCCCAGCGGACAGATGGTAAACACGACTTCCGGGTGTGGAACAGCCAGCTGATTCGCTACGCTGGTTACAAGCAGCCAGATGGACTGATCCTAGGAGACCCTGCCAACGTGGAATTTACTGAGGCAAACAACCATTTAATTCACAGCTAATGGTAGTCTAGGGCAAGGAAGAGTGTCAATTACTGTCCGTTCAGACATCCCTCCTCTTTGGTCCACTGTGTTCGCCTGGTATGCCTTTGATTTCCTACAAGTAATGCATTGAAACCTTATTAAAACAGACCCTACTTGGGCTTGTTTTTCTTTTTATGGTTTACTCTGCTCCCTAGATCTGCATGCAGCAGGGGTGGAAGGCTCGCAAGGGGCGCTTTGACGTGCTGCCGCTGCTGCTCCAAGCCAACGGCAACGACCCCGAGCTGTTTGAGCTCCCCGAGGACCTCATCCTGGAGGTGCAATTCACACACCCCAAGTGAGTGGCAGGAGCCATTCACGTTGACAGAGCAGCATGCTATTGGAAACACTGCTTAAACCCACACACTCTTACATCTGCATGTAGACAAAATCCTCCGCCCACACACAGACATGCAAACATTCATTACTCTAAACAAATACCCACTCTCGGTGCACTTCACACTGCATAGTCACTGGTACAAGCTACAGAGGGAGCTTCGTCCCTCGTGCACAGATCTCTGTTCCAAGCACCCCCACCAGGGCTGGCACGTCTAGCCCAAAGCCCTACGTCAGATGGCCCTCAGACCCGCTGCCAGCTTTGGCTCTGGCCGCCGCCACCAATAGCGTCTCATCATTGGATGGGTCTGCGCCCAGCTCAGCTCCGTCAGCCAAACAGCGGCGGGGACTCGTAGGCAGGCTCTCGAGGGAGCAGTGTAGAGCAGGTAGAGACACGTCGCAAGCCCGGAAAGCCTCTGAGGCTGAGTGTTTCTCTATGTGATAATGTTCTTTTTGGTTTTGTTCCTCGGCCTGCGTGGGATCACTTGGTCTCAATGGAGACGAAGCCATTTCCAAGCAACTTACCAGTACACCTGTAAAACAGGAAAGTGCACAGAGCGTCACTTTTTTTCTGGCTCTCTAGAGCGAACCTGTAGACTGGTTTTATTATAGAACACTGCCATCCCATGTAGAAATGAAAAGGATTGTTCTATGTATACAGCTTATGTCTAACATTGGTTAATAGATTATTGTTGGTGCTTTGACATGTAGATGCATTTGTTTTATGTATTGAAGACATACTGTATATGGTCAACACTGCAATAGAAAAGCATTAGATAAAGAAAAGATAAAGGCCACATTCGTATTAAATAGTTCTAGGCAAGAGGCCATATTCCTTTGGCGGTTATCTCATGATGAAGGTCAGTATTTCAATGGAAGGTGTTCTTCATCTGTGTCCAGTAGGAAAGCACATGAAGACAGCGGGATTGTAGTAACTATCACAAACCCTTGAGTCTCACCGAGGTGAACTAAAGCCCTTGGCCTGTTGTGCTTTGTCTAGGTACGACTGGTTCAAGGAGCTGAACCTGAAGTGGTACGGGCTCCCTGCAGTCTCCAACATGCTGCTGGAGATTGGGGGACTGGAGTTCACCGGCTGCCCCTTCAGTGGCTGGTACATGGGTACTGAGATTGGTGTGAGGGACTTCTGTGACAGCTCGCGCTACAACATTCTTGAGGTACTGCAGTTTGTCGTAACACATGCCTTGCCATGATTTCAATTCAGGTCCCTGTGATTATAAGAGTATACCGTATTTGCGCGTTTACATTTTGATGAAAATTTCTCGACTTATACCGTAACATAAACCTTGACAAAGTAAATCACTAAATAACTACAATTGTAACTTGATGATGAGTAATGGAGGAGGTGTTTCTTTGGTTGGTTGCCTACTTTCCTAGGAAGCAATTATATCTGAGTTTTTACACACTTAAAACAGTCTTAAAAAGAGTCAAACTGCACATCACTACTCTAATGGCTTTCCACAGAGGCACAAGAAAGGAATTTCCACAATGCATTTCAATGTCAATTTTGTACATTAGAGAAGTGAAAATAGAAAATGTTAGGTGGGATTGAACTGTATGTAAATATGTGAATCATTTTGATTGTAATGTACCCCACACTTGGCAAATATTTGCATGGTGGTTTTTATGTGGTTGAGCACACGGTGTTGTCCTCGTAACTATGGTGATTCACGGTGGTCTGGAACAACAATATGACATGACCGTTGTGTCAAGTGCAAACACATTTGCATTGTCATTAAAGCCGGCACACTGGTCTGGCCCCGTGACTTTCTTGGCTCCCAATACGGCAAGTTGTTGTTCAGTCATTTCTATAACCACTCTCCTCATCTCAAGCACTCTTCCCCGCTGTTATCTGTTAGTTTACACATAAAAGAAAGAGTTGTGGCAGATTGAAGATGTAGCTTTTAATGCATAAATTGACTTAGTAATAACAGTAATGTCTCTATTGTGCAGCGAGTCTGCCATTATGTTGAATGAGGCGCCTCCGGGTGTCCATAATTATAGTAGGATTAACTCAGACACACACACATTAGTCTCTGTGAGGTACGCCAGCTCAAGTTCTGCTGTATGGACTATTATACCTACGTGGCTGGAGATATAGATAATCACATTGTTACAGGATAGCCTTTTGCTTTGCTGTACAGGAAGTAGCTAACATGATGGGCTTGGACACCAGAAAGACTTCGTCTCTGTGGAAGGATCAGGCACTGGTAGAGATTAACATAGCTGTCCTCTACAGCTTCCAGGTAAGTTCCAGGGACATCTTAACTGACCCCCAACAAACTCTTTACTTAGAAAAAAAAAAACTAACTCTCTGGCTAGACATTCGATAACATAAATTCCATGCACAGTATGTGACAGGGCAAGAAACGGCGAATAGACTTTCCAATAGACTTGATTTCAAATTTCAACGACCCTTAAAACCTCCCTCGTTTGTCGTGCCAGTCGGCCAAGGTGACCATAGTGGACCACCACTCAGCCACCGAGTCCTTCATGAAGCACATGGAGAACGAGTTCCGTGTACGGGGCGGCTGCCCGGGGGACTGGGTGTGGATTGTGCCCCCCATGTCAGGGAGCATCACGCCCGTGTTCCACCAGGAGATGCTCAACTACCGCCTCACCCCTTCCTTTGAATACCAGGTGAGTACCAGAGCTCCATGGGCTGGGCAGAGTAATTCAGGAACGTAGCGCGTGTTCATTTTGAGTTGTCATCGCTACTGAGATGGACTCTCCTGTAGTAGCCTGGGCTCTGATTCCTTCATGAAACGATTAGTGTCTCTCTGTTGTGTGATTTCTAACATAACACTGTGGCCCCCTCTTCTGCTCCCCTTGTCACAGGTTGACCCCTGGAACAACCACATCTGGAAAGGAGTCAATGGCACCCCCACCAAGAAAAGAGCCATTGGCTTCAAGAAGCTGGCCAAGTGAGTGCAGCAGCAGCCCCAGCCGTTCACTTCAACTAGTCTGTGATTAAGCCCCATGGGATAACAGGGGCCAGTCCACTCAGTATGCTAGTCCAGATTGAAGTGGCAGGTTAGGTTAAGCGGCACTATCTCTTCTGTCTGTTCACACTGTGTCATGCTGGGAGGGGAGATGGGGCACAGACAAAAGGGGAAGGAAGGCGGTTTACGAAACAGTGTAATGCACCCAATCAGCCCCTGAGGGAGTAATCAGAAGTTAGAAGAGTAGGTTATTCAGTGTGTGTGTGTGTGTGTGTGTTTGCATGTATGGGTGGGTGGGTTTGAAGCTATTATTGTCCTCGCCCTGAGGACATGCTAGGTAATCATGATTGCTATCAATCCGCTAGTTCATTGTGACTCTGGGCCTGCTGAAGCGTTTCACACGACCGTGCAGCAGAATGAGAGCTTCAGTATGCCCTCAGCTTTACAAGACTCGTACAGAGAGGGGGGGAGCTATGGGTGGGACGTGAGCTTGCAAGTTGCCCTTGAAGCTCTCAACCTTTCTAATTCCTTATTTAATCTCTACTCTTTCTCTCTCTCTGCCTCTTTCACTACCCACAGGGCTGTGAAGTTCTCTGCCAAACTAATGGGCCAGGCCATGGCCAAGAGGGTCAAAGCCACCATCCTATTTGCAACGGAGACGGGCAAGTCGCAAGACTATGCCAAAACCCTGTGTGAAATCTTCAAGCACGCATTTGATGCAAAGGTATGCCAACTTACTTACCTTATCGGCGTGGCCACTCATGCCAAAGTAATAAATTAGTTTGTATGCCATGTGTCAAGATGTTCCGCTGTGAGCGACGCTTTCCTCCCATTATGTGACCGTGGCCAAGCAGATGTTATGATAATGATGTGACTTTCACACCGAGAGGGAGAAGGCGGGGTATATGTGTCTTTTGTCATATTCTCTTCTTCTCTCACGCAAGGAAGTGCTGCGGTTTGGAATGAGACTCAGCCTGTCAAGCGACGAGCTGTAGTTTAAGATTAGATGACAAAGCCCCCGGGGCTGTGGAGGAACACAAAACAAAACAAAAAAACAGACAACGAAGAAAATAGAAAATGGAAGAATGTTACTCTCTCAATCATTCAATGGTTCACTCCGGGGCATCTTTGTCTCTTTCTACATGCGAATGTGATCTATCACATGAGAAAGGTTGTGTGTGTGTGCATGTGGTGTGAAGATGAATCTCGGGGCACATGCATATGACTTGGGTGCATCCTCCAGGTTGCGGGCCAAGCCATCTTTTCTCGTTCCCAGCCACCTCTTTGTTTGTGTGTGTGTGTGTGTGTGTGTGTGTGTGTGTGTGTGTGTGTGTGTGTGTGTCTGATGAAACCCGCCTCACAGCATGTGCTGTGGCGTTGTGTGGAGTGGTGTGCATAGTGGGTGTTAATTGTATCTCAGCAGCGCATTATCAGCTCGTTAAGACCAAGACAGAGTATGTCTTCATTACTATTCCCCACTCCTCCAATGGCCTGGAGTCCAGACCATGTGCCAAGTAGCCATGTCATCCCTATTAAGGAAAGAGGGTGTGTGTGTGTGTGTGTGTGTGTGTGTGTGTGTGTGTCTGCGTGCATGTGCGCGTGCATGAGAGGGAGATAAAGTAGTGTTTGTGTCTAGCTGTATAAGGATGTGTGAGTATTCTTTAAGTGCCTGTGTGAGTGGGGTTGTGCACCAATGTTTTATGCCGTTCTCAATAGGGATGTGCGTGACTATTCGGTTAAACGTTGCTACCCTTGCTAGTCGGCACCAGAAATACTAGTCGGTTAAACGTATTATTATATTTATCATATTCAATTTATCATTTAAATTACATATTGACATAATTTGCACTGAAATGTGTGTGTTCCTAGTCAACAGCTACTTCAAAAACGAACATCCGTTACTAATGTTAACAATGCTGGACAAAAAATGAGGGAAAGAAACTAAACACATTGGACTGTTCGCCCCGCAAAGAGATGACATCACGTAAAGCCAGTGTAGATTAGCAGTGTTCTGATCGTCTAGAAAATTGGAATGAGGGAATAAGGTTGTATTGTGGGCTGTGTCAGAATTAACTGGCATGTATAGTCACTAGACCGGAGCAATGCATTACCACATTTAACATATAGGCATGTGAACGTTAACCTGCAAATAAAGAAGGCTGCTAGTGCGAGCCAAGCTGCATACACGTCATAACATCGTTTACCGCCCCAACCCGCAGACGCGATCACGCTAACTTAACTCAATGTTGACAGCCACGGATTGGAATATGCTGTTGATCTATATAAAAATGTATTCTCATTTCAAACGTCGGATATTATTTTCCATCTAAGTAATGTCTTAGGTGTATGGGTGTTTTCGACGGTATGAAAACAACGTAGCGCTGTCTTTTGGCTTGTTACATTGTCACACTTTTCGTCCACCCCCTTGAGCTATGTTAGATTGAGCGTTCAAAATATACTGTCGGGAGCGTAAATTGAAGAATCATGGAGGAGTAAATGGCGGTGAAAATGTTTAATAATATATTTTTTTTTTTTTTACAGGTATTGCAGTTCATTGGCATTATACAAGGGATTTGATATATTTAAGTAAATGTTTGTTCTTCATGGTTTAGCGTTTTTTTGGTGAATCTCCCCAAATTCTTTTTGGACTTTTCTGATTGTTTTCCAAATTTTAGACTAGTCCAATAGTCTAAATTTAAACTTAAACTTTAAATTTAAAGAGGGAAATTAGTCATTAGGAACGTCCCTAGTTCTCGTTCTACTTAGGTATCTCAAGACAGGTGTAGGTCCCGCGTAAACCGCTGTAGCATCTATCGACTCAATGTGGAAGTGGACCTACAGTACATTCACTCCTAGTAATGGTGACAGAGTAGACTGACTAATCTGTTTTCCCATAACAAGTTTGTTTTGTAGCCTTGAACATAAACGGGGGATGAGGAAGAGCAGAAGATATTTGTTTAACCTTCCTGTCTGTGTGTTTGCAGGTGATGTCCATGGAGGAGTACGACATGGTGGACCTGGAGCACGAGACCCTTGTGCTCGTGGTGACCAGCACGTTTGGCAATGGAGATCCGCCGGAGAACGGAGAGGTAGCCCGCCGCACAAACACAACCGTAAAGTCTCCCCCTATGCTTGTCCCCACCTTGTATAGCATCTTCTCCTGTTTGCTTATAGAAATTCGGAGCGGCCTTGATGGAGATGCGTCACCCCACGTCTAACACAGAAGACAGAAAGTGAGTCTACCATTCAGCTGGCAACTTGGGCAGTGTCTGATAAGAAGGAGAGGTCCCATGTGCTAATAACCATAGGTGGAAAGAGTGCTGAACTACTGAAAGTAGTGTTACTTTAGTAAAACTGACCCAAGTACAAGTAAAATTACTATTCCTTGAAATTACTCAAGTAAGAGTTCAAAAGTAACTGCTTATTTAGAAGTACTCAAGTAAAAGTACATTTGCGTTACTAAAGTGCAATTCTCTCAAAATTTATAGTATGCGATTTTCCCTGAATAGACATAGAAAATTCCCAAACATCCTCAGCTTCATATTGAGACCAGCAAAATCGGTGGCGCTAAAGTTTTACCATTTTACGGAGACTCATGATTTTGCCTTACAGGGAAAAGTTCAAACGCCATTTTAGAAAAGCTCTTGGCATTTTCACCTTCAAATATCGACACATTCATATTTTGATGAAATACCAGAGACTTTGGTCTTTTAAAATGACTGAAATCAAGTATGTGAGGCATGTGAAGCTGACGAAGCTCATAAACCAATTTACAAAATCTCTGTATCATTCTGTAAACTGAATCAGTTGGAGGCACACATGTCCACACCAAAAACCACACACATGTTGTTTTACATTCCATTAGTTTGTCGTCTTCTAATATTAAAATTAACCAGGTGATAGCAGTTGGTGCCGTTTTGTGTTTCGAACGTAAGCTTTACTCTAGCCCTAAGCAGGCTGAGCCAACATTATTTTCAATTTATGCCCGATAGGCTTGAGAAGGCGTGCACGCAGTACCCAACTGTCATTTCTACGGTCTGACAAAAATGCTGCGTTCTATTGTATGCCCTAGTTGTAGCTGTTTTCATAGTGAAGCTTGTAAAAACATTTAAAAGTACTCAGTAATAGAATGTATATAAAATAGCAAAGTACAATACATATTTTGTTGTTAAAGTAAAAGTATACCATTGTTAAAATACTTTTAAAAAAAAAAGAAGAAGAAATCTTAGAAAATAATACTCAAGTACGTCGCTCTGTTTTAATCTCTCTTAAGGAGCTACAAGGTCCGTTTCAACAGCGTGTCCTCCTACTCTGACACCCGCAAGTCTTCAAGTGATGAACCCGAGGCCAAGGTCAATTTTGAGAGCACGGGGCCGCTTGCCAATGTTAGGTAATCTTCAGAACACAAATTTACGATGTTGCATGAAGTATGTAGACTTGCAGCTCAAAGTACCTGTCTGTCAAATTAATCATGGAACTCTGTTTTCATACCTTTGTATTTTGCACAGAAAACCTGTGTAGCTTTGGGTGTGTCTTAGCCTGTTTTTATGCTGTGTATGTGTGTGTACATTGTGTATGGGTTATCATAAGCTTTGCTCTCTCTCTCTCTCGCTCTCTCTCTCTCTTTCTCTCTCTCTCTCTCTCTGCAGGTTCTCAGTGTTTGGCCTTGGCTCAAGGGCCTACCCACACTTCTGTGCCTTTGCCCACGCCGTGGACACGCTGTTTGAGGAGCTGGGGGGTGAGCGCATCCTCCGCATGGGGGAGGGAGACGAGCTGTGTGGCCAAGAAGAGTCCTTCAGAACCTGGGCCAAGAAGGTTTTCAAGGTAGGCTCCTTAGGCATCCTTAGTGCTTGATTTCCCAATGAGTTCAGTTGAGGAGGCCGGGGGTTAGGAATAAACCCACACATTAGAGAAACATTTGCTTTTGAAAAGTTTGCTTAATGCACAAGGTTTCTTTGCACTCAGCATAACGTTGGAATGAAAAAAGTAACAATCCAGCTTTATGTGTGGAGCCAGTTTCCTTTTTCTCGGCACATCGTTCTATATCTGTGCCAATGCGAGGTTTTGAATGCCGCCACTGATTCACTGTGTGTGTGTGTGTGTGCGTGCGTGCGTGCGTGCGTGCGTGCGTGCGTGCGTGCGTGCGTGCGTGCGTGCGTGCGTGCGTGCGTGCGTGCGTGCGTGCGTGCGTGCGTGCGTGCGTGTGCGTGCGTGCGTGCGTGCGTGCGTGCGTGCGTGCGTGCGTGCGTGCGTGCGTGTGTGTGTGTTTGTCAAGGCTGCCTGTGACGTGTTCTGTGTTGGCGATGACGTCAACATTGAGAAGGCCAATGACTCACTGATCAGTAACGACCGCAGCTGGAAAAAGAGCAAGTTCCGTCTGACCTACATGGCCGAGGCCCCCACCCTGACCGAAGGTAGAGTACCGGGAGATGAAGGAGAATGTAACATTAATATAACAGGCACAACAGAGGCCTTGTTAAAATGATTCTGCATGAAGGATTTAGACCCGGGAATGTCTCTGCCAACAGCGCTGTACAGTATTCATAAGAAAAAGGTGTACGCTGCCAAGTTCTTGGAATCAAAAAACCTACAAAGTTCCAAATCCAAGTAAGGAACATGTGTTTACTTCTTGGGTATCATTATGGATTCACTGTACCAAAACTCAGTTACCAATTCACTTAACTGGGGAAATCCCAGCAATACCATGCAAAAATATATATATTTTATTCCTCAACCTTCTGTTTGATGAGCTTGGACACACTGTGTCACCTCAATTCTCTTTCTTTACAAACAAACTATAAATTACGATTCCCCAATTATCTGTGGGCTCTCTTGCAGTCGGTCCACCATATTTGTGCGTCTCCATACGAATAACCACGACAGCCTGCGCTACCAGCCTGGGGACCATCTGGGCATCTACCCTGGCAACCACGAGGACCTGGTGACGGCGCTCATCGATAAACTGGAGGACGCGCCCCCTGTCAATCAGATCGTCAGGATGGAGTTTCTGGATGAGAGGAACACGGCACTTGGTAGGTAGCCGCCCCAGGTAGGGGTGGCAGGCTGTACGCTAGCACCACGCACTGTTTAGATAGATTGGAAATTAGAAACCAAGCCCCATAATTAGTATCCGGTGACTACAGCCTAATTATAGTGTAGCTACTGACAAACTAATGATCATGTGCACGGTGCACTTTACAATATAATCAACACAGTTGGAAACACTGTTATTCTGCACTAATGTTGCGGCGGTTTACGCTAGATATCAACATGTATCGATACGTCTGTAGCCATTACCACCTCCCAACCTTAATGTGCCGCCTGTCTGTCTCCCCGTAGGTGTGATCAGTAACTGGACTGACGAGACCCGTATCCCTCCCTGCACGATCTACCAGGCCTTCCAGTACTTCCTGGACATCACCACGCCCCCCAGCCCCGTGTTGCTGCAGCAGTTTGCTGCCCAGGCCACCAACGAGAATCAGAGGAAGAAGCTGGAGGTCCTTAGTAAGGTAACTCTCCCCTCCCCGCAGCACTAGAATAGGCCTTAGGACTGTGGCCGAGGTTGGAGGTCCTCAGTAAGGTAACTCTCCCCTCCCCGCAGCACTAGAATAGGCCTTAGGACTGTGGCCGAGGTTGGAGGTCCTCAGTAAGGTAACTCTCCCCTCCCCGCAGCACTAGAATAGGAACTAGGACTGTGGCCGAGGTTGGAGGTCCTCAGTAACGCCCTGTTCACAATTCATCCGTTGCGCTGGCGCTCTACGCACTGTCATGTCCGTTACAGCGTGCGTGTGGTCCGCACTCAACGCAAGTGTAGACAAGAGGACAGCTTTCCTGCTACCGCAGCCAAGCTAGTTGGAGAGGCTGCTTGGTTAGCGATAGCAGACGAAGTTACAGTGGAAAGTAACATACAAGTAATTTTAACGATATTTTATAATATGCTTATATTATTATTATAAGGTTATAAATATTCAAGTGTTAACTGATTCCATTATATCGATATATTTCATGTGTATTTAACAATAGTACAACAGTAAACAGTTCGCAATAGTAATAGAATTCCACTTCCTGTTAATTTCAAAGGTCCGCTCTGACGCAAAAGTTGGAAAAATCCAACATGTCCGTCAAGATTTTGCAACGGAAACCATTGTCCACTAGGGGGCCAGTCAGTCACGAAGTCCCCATAGAAATTAATGGACTTCCGTCGCAACGGATGAATTGTGAACAGGGCGTCAGGTAGTTCTCCCCTCCCCGCAGCACTAGAGTAGGCCTTAGGACTGTGGCCAAGGTCGGGTTTCCAAAGCCCATCATGGTTGCACTGAAATTTAGCAGGCACAGCTACCTGAAGGACATCAAAGGATTAATTGTTTCCCTTCATCTCTTATCATGGTGTTTCCTGTGGTTGTATTCCGCTTGAGCACAACAATATGTTTTTGCAGCTTGAAAACAATTTCAGAGATTCTACCCCCTTTTTTTAAGGAAAGCCTGTACAGTAGGAATGATTTGGCACGTAATTAAAGCTTGACTCGCAGACATATTTTCTCTCACACTGCTACCCACAGTTTCCCCCTCATTTTTCTCAATGTGTGGAGAAAGCTGGCAGCGCCTGGCGGTGATTCACCCCTCATGCTTCCACTCATTCTTAAAAGCAGACAGAGGGGTGGGGCGGGCGGCACGTAGCGGAAGGAGGAACGTAAGGAACCAGAAAGCAGGGAAGATTTTCGTCACGGGCTGCCTTTGGTCATTTGTCATGAAGACGCATGTCTAGGTCTACATGGCGTGGAAAGCCAGGGTTCCACTGAGCTGTCTTTACTACCCTAACACTGATACAAGGTTTATACACAGCTTTTGGTAAAAGTGTCAAGCTCAAAGTGGTCACTTCAGGGACAAGTCATAAGATTCTCTGAAAGCTGTTAGGATGCAGTCTCTACATGTTTTGATTGTCTTTTAAAATTGTGTAAACATAAGTCATCGTACCATCTTTGCCTTGCATCTAGCAAAGATAAGGCTATCGAATAAGTCTGTACTCTGAGCCCCTTCCACTTTGGTAAACGCTAACTGCATACAGAACAAAGGTTTTCTAGAGCACACACCCTGAGAACAAAACACTGAAAATGTCTGTTGTAATTTCATGCGTGGTATAAAGGTTATTTTCTGGACATAAAGATCTATTCCTGGACCACCCTATGAATTCCTCTCCTCTCCACCAAAATGTCAGCGATGACACACACAACAGTTGGTCGTCTAGCAGAGCCATGACTGACTGTCTCTCCTTTTCATTGTTCGCTGCCTATCCGTGATTTCCTTTCATCCATCGTGCCTTACACAAGTCCTCATTTCCCAGTGTGGTTTTCCACTTTTTTGTTGTTGCCACGGTGATGAATCTGGTTTCATCTAGATCCATGTGCTGTGCACCTCCCCTCCACTTCCAGGGCCTACAGGAGTACGAGGAGTGGAAATGGTACAACAACCCCACGCTTGTGGAGGTGCTTGAGGAGTTCCCCTCCATCCAGATGCCCTCCACACTGCTGCTCACCCAGCTGCCGCTGCTGCAGCCCCGCTACTACTCCATCAGCTCCTCGCCAGACCTCCACCCTGGGGAGATCCACCTCACCGTGGCCGTGGTCTCCTACCGCGCTAGAGGTACCCCCCCGAGTCCGGCTGCTTAAAAACGAAAGCCTCCACCCAGGGGCTATGGGAGAACATTCAGTTCTCATTGCAAATCATATTAACTCTAAACATCGTCAATGTCGGCTGCTGTATTTTTGTTATGAAGTAAATTCACACTCAAAGTAGATAGATGCCAGTTACCAAACATCATTTTGATGCACACTCTCTTAATCTCTTATTCGCTTGTACACTCTAAAATGCACCCAGTCTTTGGTTGTCATCATGCATGTGTGTGTGTGGGTGAGTTCACAGTTGTGGGAGGGCTTGGGTAAATTATAGTCATCTCTCCTCACGGCAATGAAATGCCCTTAGCCTTGCAATCTGCATTACAAACACTCTACTGCAGTGTAGGAATGTCACGAGAACCGAGTCGGTACCAAGTAGATGCCAAAATGCTAAAAACGTGACGGTACTCGTTTTCTACAGTACCATTTGTACCGGGGCTGCAATTAAAAAATATGTTGTGTAAGCGGACAAACACCAGCAAAAAGATGTTGCTTTAGTTGTTCGTTCTTGGTTCAGGGTGCTGCTCAGCCCATTTTTTCCAAGGCTAAAAGAAACCCTGAGTAACCACTCCTAATGTTTTGTCGCAATCCTTAAAGTGTTTGGCTCAATTCGTAATGTGTTTTAGCTCCCCTGCTGTAAGCTACCGCAAACTCAAATCAGAAATCAGAAACAAACAAGTAGGCCCATTGGCAATTTTAGATTCTTTTTAGGGGTGAAATGTTATCTCAGCACCCCTTAGCCTTTTTATGTAATCATTTTGCAAACTTGTCAGGTAGAGACAGTGGACATACAGGTTCGTAAGGCTCGTTTAAATACTCATTAGCTGGAGCGGTGTGCATTATTTCCCAGAAGGCAAAAGTGCACTCAATTAAAGGCAGGACTAAAAATAGAATAAAACTACACAAACGCCGCCATTGAAGAAACATTCATGTAGACTACAGGTACTTTTTAAACATGGATCAGTATGATCAGTTAAACACAATAGAAGGAATTTTCTCTTTGATTAAATAGTGGGTGGGGTCGTGGGGATAATCTCTTAAATCGGCCAGAGATGTAACTTTACATGAAACACTACAGTACAGTTGTGAAATTTTCCTACTACTACAACTAGAGCTATGACTATGTTTTTTCTTCTTCTATCATTATAAGTTACAGAGCCCGTGTGGGGACATAGGTGTAAAAAAAAAATGTACTAGGGAATGATATATAATACGTGCGTACAAAATAGCAAATTTGTGGGAACGAATTACAGTCCGATTTAGATTTTTTGTGCGCACGATTTAGCTATATTGTACGCACAAAACGGCTAATTTGTTCCCACGTTTTCTGTATTTTGTGTGCACGATATACATAAGTTCCCACGTTTTGTTTAATTTGTGTGGACGTTTTATTTCTCCATAAGACGGACAACTGCAGTCCATTCTTTTCGTCTAGAGGATCGGGAAAGTTCCTCCAATGATTGCCGCTTGCTTTCTACCTTATATTATATTATGTTACATTTTATGATTAATTGAAAATGGATAGGGATTCATTTATACGGTTTTATTTTGGTTTGGGTATGAGTTATTATGAGGGATAGTTCCTCCATTAACCTCCCAATCACGTTTGCTGTCAATAGTAACACCAAGATATTTGCATGTGTTAATCTTTCAATTTCCACTCCTTTGATTACAATAGGTTTAATGACAGATGTCCTTCTAAAATCAACAATGACCTCTTCTTGGTTTTGCTAATATTCAGTTCAAGAAAACAAGATCGTCTTCGGCTCTAACGACAAGTAAACAATATTAAGAGATATTTCCTCTCAAAAAGAGCTGAGGCTTGTTATATGCTAGCAGAAACTTAAAATATGTTTTCCTTTTGAATTAAAAAGGATCCTCATAACCCGCAAATCCATAGACATCAGATCAGGGGTCAGGGGTGAGTTGTGCGCAGCTTGTTTTACAATATGGCTAGCTGCTGAAATCACCCGTTCTGATGGAACCGATGTCGTCACCGATTTCGTCGGTATTAAAGGTGCAGTATGTACCTCTAGAGAATTGGGGAAAAAATTGCAAGAATTTGACTCACAACACTCAAAAAAGCCACCTCCTGAGTCTTTGGTCCCTCCTATCCCTTTCAAAGGCCCATCCCCCACACATGCCCGTGCGCGCTCTGACTTGTGTTGTGCACATTTTTGGTTCTCACCAACAAACACATATAGCGATGTCTGATTCCAATGTGAGAAACAAAAGAATCCCGAACGTCGTAAACGATCTAAAACTGAGTGGTTCACACCAAAGCAAAGAGCAGAGACACAAATGACCGTTTCCATAGTAACGACATAGTTAGCTAACGCTAACAAAAACAATTTCATAATTGTATTCCCCTGTTATTATGAGCAAATGTATGACAATCGTTTTTATTTAGCTGTGGTTGGCACCATAGCTGCTATACGTTGCAGAGTATATCCAACATGTGCATGTAAACGAATAATGCCTTTTTGTTAAATCTGGCGCGATACTTCCTAACGTTCTGAAACTGCACTTGGCGATTTGACAAGCCAAGTTTTTTGCAACGACATTCACCCTCCTTGCAACTAGTTCACACCGCAGCTACTTTTGTCTGCGACGCGAATTGTAACAACAAGCTTGTTTGGAGGGTGACGCTGTAAGCAGACCTGTATTTTACCTAGGAGTGTGCACACGAGGTGATTGACAGGCAGGTACTCCCTTACTCCTTGCAAAAAACTCCCCTGATTGGTTAGGGAGGGGCGGGCGTCCCTAGATTTTTTTAAAGCCCAGGGCGCTCATATATAGCGCACCTTCTCTCTGAGCGTTTGGTTTAATGATATCCTCCAGGAGGTATGTAATAAACTTAAAAAAAACATAAAAAATTTAATCTATTGCTAGAAATTGAAACTTACATACTGCACCTTTAATGTCAAGCGACTGTTCAACTCCATTTATTTAGTCACTGGAGGTAGGTTAAAATTTAAAAAGCATGTGTACTTCCAATAGGCCCATACTTAGGCAAGACAAACCCAACAGCTACAGTGTAGTCAACGGCAGCTATAGTCACGCAGCGGTGAAGAAAATCATGCTGTGTACCGTTTTGAAACTGTTTAAATCAACACACATATAATGTTTTTGTTCATCTGAGTCTTTTAAGTCATTCCAGAGTAATACTTAGTTTCACATAATAGAAGTGTTTATATCTATAGATCTCTTGCTAATTCCCAGTTAGCTTCTAAAGAACGTAGGTTTTGTTGTTAAATGAAAAAATCCTTAACTTTGAGTAGTTTAATAAAAAAATATATGTTTATTAAATATCCAACGACTGATGGACTGGTTTAAGAATATATTCTTAAATCACTGATAATTCCAGCTTTCCATAT
This sequence comes from Galaxias olidus, assembly GCA_026901105.3. Classification (NCBI taxonomy): domain Eukaryota; kingdom Metazoa; phylum Chordata; class Actinopteri; order Galaxiiformes; family Galaxiidae; genus Galaxias; species Galaxias olidus. The sequence goes on along the minus strand of JAPMUY010001717.1, from coordinate 20,209 downwards.
TTCTACTGTTAATACCATAATTTTGTCATTTCAATACTCACCTCTGCGTGGTGGTCAACGCTGGGCTTGGTCGTAATTAATGCTCTATTTCTTATTCAAACGGCCACGAAAAAGTCCAGCACTCCTTGTCTTCAAATTAAACTCCCTTGCTGTTCCCATTACTTTTGACGGTAAAACTTTGATTCATTTTGAAGTAAACCCCTGTCCGGACATGACCTTAAGGGTACTAACCAATCAGTAAACAAATATATATTTAAATTATATTCATGTACTTCACTTGAATCGCTGCTAACTTTAATCAAAAACTTCCATCTTGGCTTTTCAACTGTGACTAGACCAAGGTCTCTTGAAAATATTCAGCAAAAAAAAGTACACGTTTTTCCATGGCAAAAAAGATCTGCCCCCTCAAAGTTTTCCGTGCCTTCAGCATCACTTCGTCAGGACAGCTGTAAACGTCATTCTCTACTGTGGCTTGCTAGCAAGTTTCTGTTTAGATTTCAGTCGCGTTGATTGAAATCCGTAAAGCGAGACATATTTAAAAAAAATGTATGTATGGTTCTGGTAGTCAGTTTGGCTACTATTACATAGGCCTATAACACACATTAAATTTAAACTTTAGCTATGCTGATTGATTGTAAATGTAGGTGATGCTGATCGGTAACGTTATCTGTACCAACATAAAAGGCAACCTAGTTGTTGTATGTATTCTTGTAGCAGGGTAATTTTAAGTAGGCCTATCAAGGTAATTAAGAATATATTAATGATCCTAGCGGATTTGAAAAACCTTTCATATTTAAAATACTTCTGCTAATAAAGAACTATGCATGATAAGAGTTTGAGGTATCATATCAATTGCCGTGAGAAAATCTGGACCTTTCCTTTCATCTTTTGTTTTCCTGTATTTGTTATGTCCACGAAGCGTTGGTTTCTTTAAAGATTGCTTTGAGTGGCATGCCTAGTATTTGTGACCACGGATGCGTGCGTGAAAAATCTGTGCTTTAAGAAAACAAGAAAGCCTATTTATTAGTCAGATGGTTTATTGTCTTGTTTAGGTTTGCAGAGCAGACTGCAGAAATAAGCAGATCGGCAACTCGTGTGGAATTAGACAGCTAAAAAAACAAGATCAATACAATACAAGATCATCATCGTCATTATAAATTAAATAAAGGCCTATAATATAAGAGTTTGTTGGGTAGAGAGTGGTGACTTTTGCAAGAACGAATGAGCGAGAACTGTGGGGGAGGCAAGTAAAACAATAGTATTTCAACGAGAGAATAGTCTGTTAATTGCAGCTTTATAGGCTAAATAAGCAGATTATGTACAAATAATATTGAGCAATGATCTTGCAATGGGATCTACATTTTACGGAGATAGTTCTGACTGAAATGTATTTTCGACATGGTGATTATCTGGCACTGATTATGCGTGTACAAATGCAATTGCAAGCAGTAATTGTCGTTTGGAGCCGTAGAATTTTTGTTGTTCAGGACCGCGTCCTGAAAAAGCTAAGTCGATGACACGTTCGCGGTTTTCAGAGTACAAGTTTTTTATATTGTAGCCTTAAAGACCATATAACTGTAAAGGCAATGCGTTTTTCAAAGTATCTGTAGCAACATATCCATTATTTGTCCCACTATAAAGAAGCAAACTAATGTCAAAGTTGGCCATAGGAGGTTTGAGCTTTTTGAAGACAGCGCTTTGCTACACGGAAGTATCAACTCGGTAAAATTAAAAACCTTTTTTTGATGCTAAAACTGTCACTTTTAGAAAAACTGAAAATGTATTAATATGTTTTTATTAATAAATGTTTAGTAAGTAACACAAATTCGGAGCATTCACTGTTAATCACTTGATTTTAAAAAAACTGAACGCGTTTGCCCTGCCTACTATACTAATCAACACAATGTAAATCAGGCAGAGATCGTCTTCGGCTCTAACGACAAGTAATTAGCGTCTCCCGTTAGCAGATTGCAAGTGGTAATTCATGAAGAGTGACTTATTTTCTTTTTATTTATTCAATATTTTGCACAATACTTAAAAATTATTATTAATTCATAAATGTATTCATAATCACTAATTAGTGATTTAGCAGGGAGGTTGAAAATTTTTGCAAGGCACTATCGCATGTCAGTTCCCTATATGGGCTGAGCCCCCCTAAGGTCTAATCCTAGAATTGCCCCTGAGGAGGCCTAGGCAATCACAGGCTGATTCACTACCTCGGCCAACATGCGAAACAGAAACAAAACTAAGAGGAAAGGTTTTCTCAAAGTATGCTGAGTCCTTCCCCGTCTGAATGCCGTATACTACCTAGAGAAAGCAAACTTTTCCCGCGAGTTAGCTCGTTATTTGACTCTCCTTGTGATCTCAATTGGATGTGTTATAAATGTGCGTGTATATGTTTCTTTTTATTATTATTATATAAATAGGCCTCCTTTTTTGTAGTTTAAGTTACTAGTTGTTTCTTTTAAATAGGCCTTGGCCTACTTATTATTTCCATATGTCTTGGCCGGGTACTGCAATTGAAATGATTAAAAGTTTATTGTTAAAACGGTATTGTTTGTTTTGAATAGTTGAATTGCCAGTATTCTTTTTTTAATGTTAATTGTTGTATCTTTTTATTGTTTTGCTTGAAAGCTACATGCTACAGTTGTTTGTTGTAAAGTAAAAAATATTTTAGTTTATGTTGAAGTATATGGGATTTAATTTATTGTTTTGTTTTTTCCATGGTATCGAATTGGGTTTTGACAATCGTGGAATTTCACTGGTATTGGTATCGACCACAAAATTTCTGGCATCGTGACATCCCTACTACAGTGTGTTTAGTTTGTGTATCTGAGTAGAGGGGGGGGGGGTGGGCTTAACGAGAGAGTAAGAGAGGCGAGGTAAAGTGTGTGTTTGGTAATTGTCCCTTTCAGACGGAGAAGGGCCCATCCACCATGGAGTGTGCTCATCATGGCTCAACAGAATAGAAAAGGACGAGATGGTGCCGTGCTTCGTTCGAGGGTAAACCCCCTATTTCTTTTACAAAAAAGCAGATCCTCGTTCAGTGTTTGGGGTGCTTGTGCTTGGGATATATATATTCTTCTTTAATTAGTCCCTGCAGACATGGATGGAAATGAAGGATAGACATTGTTTTGTGTTTTTTTAAATGACATTGGGAAAAGTGAGTTTCCAAATCTCTACATTTGTTTCATAGAAGAACAGGTAAGGTTTGAAGTTTCCTTCTTCTTGCAGTGCAGCAACATTTCGCCTGCCCAAGGACAACAGAGCACCATGTATCTTGGTTGGACCAGGGACTGGCATTGCCCCCTTCAGAAGCTTCTGGCAACAGAGACTATATGACTGCGAACACAAGGGTTGGCCTTCATTTTAATCATTTGATCCTTTAATTTAATTGAAATCCTGCTATTCAATTTAAATTAGAATAGTTGTTTATCATTATTATTATTATTATTATACAAACCCTATTCGATTACAAAATAACTATAGTTACAGGTCAATTAGGAAAGACCCTCAAACAACAAACACTCCCTCTACGTAGAAATGTCTATTACATTGACTTGAGTTCACTGTGCTCCAAACTCTCCTTTCCTTTTTCTAGTGGGTTTTTTCGACGGGGCAGAATGTTTTGTCGGTTTCATCCCTTGCAATGACTCCCCCCACTATGAATACCCAGGGCTAATAAACTTCCCTTCTCTTCCCAGGGGTTGAGTCGTGCCCCATGATCCTGGTATTTGGCTGTCGGGAGTCCCAGATTGATCACATCTACAAGGAGGAGACCATCCAGGCCAAGAACAAAGAGGTCTTCAAGGAGCTCTACACAGCCTACTCCAGAGAGCCTGACAGACCCAAGGTACCCGTAGCCATGCATACATAGCCAGTGTGTGATTCACAGCTCTACATGAGATGAGGTAAAGGTTCTCAGTTGCATTGCCTACTGCGTGGGCTTCAAATTGTGGGGGCAGAGCCGCACCGACAGGGTTTGAAGTGGAAAACTTAACGAGCCCTTGCTTGCTGGACCGTGAAAGTGCTCCAGATTCAGATTGTTTGTTGATCAGGCGCTCATTTGATGTCCTTGCCTCGTGCTTAGCAACGTCGGGTTTCATACTTAACAATGTAGAACGTCGACGCAGCCTTCACTGTAAACTGTTTCATGCTCATCCTCTTTCCTTTTCTGACTCGTTTTGTTTTTTTCTCATCTGTTTTTTTAACTGATTTGTATCCTTCTCATGAACTCTGTCTTTCTTGTTCTCTTTCCTGGTCTCTCTCACACACACTCTCTCCCCTCCCCCCGGCCGCCGTCTCGTCCCTGCAGATGTATGTGCAAGACGTGCTGCGGGAGCAGCTGTCGGAGACGGTGTACCAGTGCCTGAGGCAGGAAGGGGGACACATGTACGTGTGCGGGGACGTGACCATGGCCGGTGACGTCCTGAAGACGGTGCAGCACATCATCAAACTGCAGGGCAACATGAGCCTGGAGGATGCTGGCTTCTACATCAGCAAATTACGAGTAGGACAAACCTCCATTTACCACCGCATCGTGGTTCAACTTTCAGTTGCCATATTAGCACGCTGCTCAGACTAAAATAGCTCTCGCTTCCATTCGTCAAAAGCTAGATGGCTATTTATCAATTCACACTATATGATTGTGTCATCAGTAGTTATGTCACTGTGCAGTGTTCCAAATATAGCAGCCGAACAATTTTCCATGCTAGTATTTGATGTATGGAAAATAAGACTTTTCTACATGCTCTACAGGTTTAAGTAAATAATGTGGCGCTAAAAAAGGAGGCAAGAACGTTCTTAGAGGAGAAGAACGTAATACATTTAAAGATTACATTTTACAAGGCATAGAGAACTCGTTGGTAAAGAAAACCAAGATAGCTTCATGATCAACAGACTGGAAACTTGCAACTTAAGTCAAGGCCCGTTTCTATCAGCCACGATAGCCATAATGCCAGGGAGATTCAAAAGCCAAGCTTCCATTATAACGCCCTGCATTGCTCCAGTATCTCACAGTCTAGCCTCAAGGTGAGCTCTCATTCTGCGAATGTCTGCTTTGACTCCTTCTAGGATGAGAACCGCTATCACGAGGACATATTTGGTGTCACCCTGAGGACCTACGAGGTCACTAACCGGCTCCGCTCGGAATCTATTGCCTACATTGAGGAGAGCAAAAAGGACTCGGACGAGTAAGTGTGCGTCCTTACCAATTTCCCCACCAGGGGAGACACCCACGTCTCTCCTTGGCTGCCCCGACTGACATTGTCATATCCACCGGTTCTGTGCCACACTGTAGGAGGGACCTATAGAGCCAGAGAAACATGCGTGCTTTCGCCCCTGGTCTGTTTGAGACAAAAGAAATGCAGAGTGGGTAACCATAGAAACAGGTTGAGAAGGGCCTCCTAACTAACAGGATTAGAGTGCGAGTGAGTGGTTGTGTTCTTCCCCGCTTTTTTTTTTGTGCACGTTGAGATAAGAGCCTTTTCCCCTACACACTGGTGGTAAGAGCAGACCCAGGGCCTGCGTCGCCACAATGCCACATTGAAGTATTGGCAATGCTTCATGGACTGCTGTAGCTCCTGCACACAATGTCACACAAAATGTGCCACTCAACTGATCAACGTCCTTGTGTGTACCGGATGAGTAATAACCGTGTCTCCTCTGTGTTTCTCCCACAGGGTGTTCTGTTCATAGGGCCAGAGGTGGAGCTTCCGGATCTTTTTGGTGGTGCTCAATCGAGACGGACGCAGGGCTGCTGGTTCAAGAATACTGTGCCAATTTTTTTGTACTGTAAAGGAAATTATTTTGTTTCTTTCTCTTTTATACAAGTAATGTTTTCTGTCATAATTTAGGCTCTGCACTTTGTCTGTAGCAAGATCTTAACATTTAGTTGTCTGAGAATTGTTTTCGTTCAGTTGACGAACGGGTTGGATAACTTTGATAAATTGTGTGCACCCAGTATAATGGCCTGTCTCACTGTAAATGCATGAGCAAGACAAGAATATAGTCAATATATACTCTGTGTACTTAAATGTTAGTCAACAACTTTTGCTGAAGTTTTATATTTGCAAAAAAAAAATCTTACCTGGTTGTAAAATCACATAAGGAACTTTCTGTAATGAAATCAGTTACACATTTAAATGAGCTCTCATGCTAATTAAATCTGCTTGGGCTTGTTCTCCTGATATGTGACATTTAGAGTTTATCCGAGTGATGGGAAACTAATTGGGAGACAGACGGAGAGACTGACACAGTAACTTGGGGAGAGGAGCCTTGCCTAACGATGGTGATATGGAAGAGGGTCCCCCTGAATAACCATGAATACGGCTGTTATTGCTACCCTTTTGACGCATACGGCATGCCATCCAAAACACCGCCCACTATTCTGCATTCACTGACCCGATAGTCCATCAACATGCATCTGCCTATCAGTCTTTTCTTCTCAGTTTTTACCCATTCTAAATCGCAGAGTTGCTTGCTTCTTTATTTATGTTGTTAAAAAAGACTATATGAAAGTTACTGAAAATGGCACACATATACAGATAATATCAAAATGCAAAAATAAAAACAGTTGCTCTGAATTGCGACTGATGGCAATTCATTTTCAAAGCTTGATATCCGGCACATACATTTTCGTGTAGACTAAGGAGGTATTGGTTTGTGCCGAACTGTGATATGAATTTCATAAGATTATTGACCGTGTAAGATTTTGCCTCCCCCTTCATTGTGAGTCCGGCTGACTGCTGCCTTAGGGTGCACGATGTTGCTGTCACTTCTTTCTGTCCTTTTCTCTCTGCCGACATGTTTCACTTCCTGTCCTTGTCTTTTTCTTGGGCTGTCTGTCTCTCTCTCCCTTCCTGTCCTGGTGTCTCTCTGGCTATCTGTGTATCTGTCTCTGGCTCTGTCTCCTTCTCTGGAAATCTGTATCTCTCTGGCTATCTTTGTCTATCTTTACATGTCTGTGACTCTCTGTCAAAAGGATTGGAAATGTTGCCTCTGCTTGGCCACTCTCCGCCATCCGCTCAATGTGACCTGACACTCGTCGGACTGTCAATAGTGCGTGTGTGTATGAGAGAGAGAGCGATAGAGAGAGAGAGAGAGAGAGAGAGAGAGAGAGAAAATTATAGTAACGGGTAGAATTTGTGTGGGTTTGTGACTGAAAGGGTGTGTAGTTGCCTATGTATGTGTGCATGAGTGGTACATGCGTAATCCGAAATATCTAAAAGCAACCATCAAAATTCATGTAGTCACTTTTAGAATTTTCATGAAATATTTGATTTTATTTACCATAAAAAGAGGTTTGCTCAAGGGCATCGATTATGGGGGGATTTGCAACCCCTTCCAATAATGAGAGCCTGCATATATGGCCAATTCTACAGAAATGGTTCAAATTGCAGTCCCCACCAAAAACTTTTTAAACTTTTATGTCTTACCTTTATAATGATATGTTCTATTCAGGAACAATACTTTCATTGTGTTACAAAATCAGGGTTTATATGTTTATATGCTACTTTTTTTGGCAGATGGCTATCCCCAACCCAAACCCCTAAAAACATTTTCATCAATTTATTTACTTTGTTTTATTAATACAATTTGTTGTTTTCTTCTAAATGGCTATTGAAAGATTCAGATCTATTTTATGAAAAAAACATAAATTAAGAAACTTTGTGAAAATTGATGTCCCCAGCTTCCCTGTCACTACCAATCCACAAGTAGTTTTTGTCTGCACACCAAGCCTGATTTTAGCAATACCCCTAAAATTTTTACCAGGAAGTGAGACAGCAACCTTTTTGTGTACTTTTTGTTAGCATATTGAACTGGGTTGAGTTTTGCTTATTTGTTCTGAAGTTAATATCCTCTAAAATCTGGAAATCAAGGTGTGGTCATGAACACGTAATTGCACCAGTGAAGTTAACAATTTTGTTTAAAACAGCTACATATTAGCGTATATCACTCCAAATAAATATTCCTAGTCATGTGCATACTAGCAATTTAGATTTATGATTATCTTAGCTTAAATTAGTTTAAATTTGTTACTATCAAAACAGTCACCACTGAAACAAATTATAGTGACATAATGCATAAATTACACATATATAGTTTATTTTCTGTAATTCCCTGCAATTTCTGTGTGCCTTAGAAATGGTGTAGCGTGAAAGTTGAAAGTTTCAAATTTACTTCAACCTTGAATTTGAACCATTTCTGTAGAATCTCCCATATAATATTGTCAAACTTAAACGACATGGTTAAAATTATATTTAAAACAAGTAATCTAACAGTTGAAAGCTATTTTAAAAATATGAGTTTTAATAATGATTTAAAAGACGTAAACAAATTAGCCAGTCGTATGTCATCAGGAAGACTGTTCCGAACTCTTGGAGCTCAAATCTCAAAAGCTCAGTCTCCTTTAGTTTCTAATTTATATTTTGAAATAGTGAGTAGAGCTTTGTCTGTAGGCCAAAGTATATGTTGAGGCTTGCCAATCCAAATGTATTTTAAATAATCTGCTAAACCATGTAAGGCCTTAAAAGTAACCAAACACCAAACAGATCATACAATTCTGGAAGTTTAACTGAAAAATGAAGACTGAACAAGACTTTTCACCTGTTTGTTCAAATTTACGTTTACATTGCATTTAGTTGCTAATTAAGCTATCGTAGGTCTCCTTTGTTTTCATAATAGGGCAATTGGCTACTCATGGGCATGAACTCCGCTGTAACCTGTGTTTTATTTTCTAAATTATATTTTTCCTGCCTGATCTTTTATTTTAATTTTTTTGCTAAAATGGCTGCTAGCAAGCATGTGTAAAACATTATGAACTTCAAAGTAATTTGAGTTCTTCCTAACACAACACATACTGTACTGTATACAGTAGATATATAACATTTTGTCAACAGGTTATTTTGTAACACTCTGAGAAAGACCCGTGTATCATCATTCCTCCAAATGAATGTTTCCTTCACATCATTTGTTTACATAAGTTTAGTTGAATCGGAATGAGAGCCATCAAAACTGATGTAACATGAGCAACAATAAAGATATCTATATAAATAACAGCATCTGTAGATATAATACTGTGCAAAGGTTTTAGGCAGGTGTGGGAAAAGATATGCTTTAAAGTAAGAATGCTATTCCAAAAATTTAAATGTTAATTATTTTTTATCAATTAACAAAATACAAAATGAGGGAAAAGAAAATCAATATGAAATCAATATTTGGTCTGACCACCCTTTGCCTTTAAAATAGCATCTCCTGCCTAAAATGTATGCACAGTACTGTATGTTCCAATGCAGAAAATATAAAAACAAAATCACCAACCTTTTCTAAGAATGTATTTTAATTAGGTAAATGTCAAACTATTGTTTGTTTGTTTTCTGCTTGGTCTAAAAGAACAAATGACTAATAGAGTCTCCATCATATCCTCTAGGTACGGGGTAAACAGCAGCGCACTCTGGATGCATGATGTTCTTTGGTCTCATAAAATAAGCTGTCTATTTACCAGCACTGTGTCAGTCTATAGTGACTATCGTGACTGCAACCTCCCCCTTGAGGGTTTTGTAAAATGGTGAAAAATGCTAAAGGGTCCTTTTTCCGTATTTGTATTGCTGCTGCTATAAAAACCTCAACAAACCGTCTCTGCTCTGACCCTTATTGTGAAAGTGAGCACAGATATTTTAATTTCTTTGCATTTACTTACTAGTAAAAAGAGACACTTATATGCTTTCTCTGCATAATGAAAACATAAACATCAATTTGCGACCCTAGATGACCTTGTAGGGGACTGAAATTATTACATTTGATAAAGCTCAAAGTAATGTGTTTATCTGTATCGTCCATGTTTACCAGAAAGCCACATAAATACTGACGTCAACACTGCATGTGTCTTTCCTGCAGGGTAAGTTAATAACAAACAAACTCCCTTCCCTGTTTACCGGCATCCACAACACAGCGGGTAGGCACTCAAAGCTCAGATACTATTCAGCTCCATGGTAACCTTACAACAAAGCAAATCAGCCAAACATTACACCAGCTCCAGCAGGCTTTTCTGCTGTGGATTGGTCTGTCAGAGTCGATGTATAGCATGCGTGTCTGCAATTAGCTGAATAGCTTGCAACTTCGAGCTTGACCCTCCCACTGAGCAAGTTAAGTTGCAGGCATCAGAAGAGTCCAACACACTGATTTCCCTCTAAGCAGCAAAAGCCTGGATCTAATCAAACTAAACAACAATTTAGTGCCAACATCATCAAAACACAGCAACTTGGACAGATGCCATGGTCCATGGGAAGAAATTGTCGAAGGAGTCCCTGCTGCCGTGTGTGCTGGAGGTGGAAGACGATGCAAGCAGCCAGTGTGCACAGCTGGGGGAGACAGGAAGCAGACCACAAAGTGGAACCAGAAAAACACACCGTCAGGACAGTGTGGACAACTCAGTAGGTGATGGGTGAGATTAGAAAGTTTTGCACATTCATGGCTGGGTCAATCCATAACAAGGTAAAGACTAGTAATTTGCTCATACTGGTTGTTTCTGTTGATCCTCTGTTTTCACAAGTATTCATTAACTGAGCCTTTCCTCTGGTTTTGTATTCAAGTAGTTGCCAATTATGCTCTCTGGCAGAACAAGCTTTCAGAACTATTAAGCCCTCACGGAAAGTTGAAACACGGCAGAGTGAAAAGCATCATAAACTAGAGGCATGAATGCAACCCATACTTAGTCACTAGAAAGACACATTCAAATCATTCAGATGATTACAAAAACATTCAACTTGAATTTTTTTAATACAAGAATTCTAGCACAGCTTATGTATCCCTGGAGAGTGAAGCCTATTTCTAATGAAGACCACAGCTTTAAGGATACATTCTGGTTTCCCTGAAGCCTATTTCTAATGAAGACCACAGCTTTTAGGATACATTCTGGTTTCCCTGAAGCTGATTTCAGAGGAAAAGCACTTTGATTCAATCTTTACAGTCCAGGATTGACCTGTCAGTTTCCACATATCTATGAGCTCTCCCTCTTCCCCATTTTCTCTTCCCAACTGTCTCTAGCAGATATTGACCCAGTCCAGGTTCACTCTGAGTGGGCACTCGGGCAAAAGCTCACGCCCTGAGGGGGAGGTGCTTGACGAAGTTGAACGAGGGGTGGATGAAGAAATTGAGAAAGAAGGCGAGGATGGAGATGAGGAAAAGAGCAAGGAGGAGTGTGTCACCCCTGACGACGGGAACTACGACACAGACTTGGAGTTTGGAGGTAGAGTATCGGTCGATATGAAGAAAAAACATAGTGAGGGAGAAACACGTGGGCGAATCATTATGCGAGCCGGTGTCAGCCGAGCGAAGGGCGAGTGTATGGTTGAGGTTCTCACTCTCAGGGGGGCTGAAAAATCTGAAATGAGTCATGAGTTTGACATTAACCGTGTCCTTGCCAGTCTTCTTCAATAGCTCCTCACTTTTCAGCCCCAACTTGCTCACCTTTTTCCTTTCCCCCATTCCGTTCTTTTGTCCTCCTGATGCTACAGTGTGTAATAAAAAGAGGTGACAGTATTGATGCCTTATACCTTACATTTTCTGATACAGCAGGAGGAGAAACATAAGTTTTAGTGGCCAGACATCAGAACGCTTCTATTTATCCAGTGATATGGCTCTGCAAATATTTGTCAAGATGCAGCTACACCTACACACCTCCTACAGGCATGATCTTTTGTGCTGTATTCCAATTATTACTTTTTACTCTTAAGTGGCAACAATCTGGGTACAACTAAGTTTGAACGTGGTAAAGTCTCCAAGGGGATTTCCACACCACTCCCCAAAGAAACTGACGTGTCTTTCTCTATAGGGCTTTGATAGTGAACCGCTCGGACATGAAGACCAATGTTCGTGTCTCATTTGTGTTGCAGATATGCGTGAGGCATACGACACCACAGGACAGACGCGCTACTTGGACGCGTGCAAAGTGTTGAAGGTGGTGCCCGCCTCATACTTCCTGAGACATATGCAAAACGCAGAGTTTTCCATGATGCATCGAGGGCTAGGGCCTCAGGTAAAGGCAGCACCTTTGATAAACTCTGTCTTTCCTCACTACTTGGGGTCTTTGGTGGAAGACATCACTGTTCTGACAGGACTCCGTGGCTAGAAAAAGAAATCTAGTACATCGCTCACACCTATCTGAATGAATTAGGTCAATAAACACCTAGAAGAAGAATTGAGTCTAAATTATTCAGTTAAATAAGGGCTAAGAGATTAAACATCGTGTCCGAAACAGTCATTCCAGCATAATATTTAGTTTTGTTCCAAGCTCCTCTTAGCTGTGTTATTTATTATTTTCTCCAGCTACTCTTATAAGAAGACCTTGAAGGTAACATCACTCAAACACGTTCCTCACTGAATTTAACTTTATTTTAAACAGTTATACAGTTATAATATAAAATAATATAATATAAAATAATTTTATCATAAAGTTAACACACTCTCCATTAACAAGGCTACAGATGCCTCCTCCTTTAAACTCGGGGGAGTAGTGGTAATAATAATTAATAATAATTCATTTTATTTAGTTTTTAGCGCTTTTCTAGATACTCAAAGCGCTTTACACAAATTGGTCGCCAATTAATAACACAGACCGAACTACGAAGCTATCAAAGACTGGTTAAAAGCTATCCCCACACTGGTTAAAACCTATAATTTCAATGACTAAAGGTGGATTTGTGTCTGATGCCTCAACACAAGTCTTTCTGCTTGATTAGGCTCAAATAAAGTCTCACACAGGTCTTTGAATCCACAAGGGTCATTTTGAAATCCATTAAAAAACTACAGTCACCTGCTTACTCTGCCCTCATGCTTATTTGTCAACGCGTCTTCTCTTAATAGAAAGAAAGGATGAAAAAAGTAGCGGGCAGGGAGGGGGGCTGAGTGGCAAACAAACAAAAGAATCTCACTTTGCTGTGAACCAAAAATGTGTCTGCAGGGTACCAAAGCGCTGGCGGTTCCCTTGGTAACCAACACTTCCATCCTGAGGCTGAACCTGCGAGATAATTGCATGGAAGGGATGGGCGGGGCCGCCGTGGCTGAGATGTTGAAGGAGAACTGTTACATCACAGGTACACACACACTTTCTCTGTAATACGCACTACCAAACACAGACATTTCACCAGCCTTTCACCAACCCGCCCTATCCAAGGGGTCATGGTGGCGTTATTATGGATCATACTGCTTTTCTGGCCCAGACACTGCACTAGGATTGGCCAGGTGTCCATGTTCTTGAGTGTTGATTGACAGGTCCCTAAGCTTTTTAGCCTCTTAAAGGGATACTTCACCGATTTTCTTAAACAATATGTGTAGGCTAAATTAAGTAAGTATATTGAACAAGATAGGGTCATTGATCATTGTTTCTAACGTTAGCCTAGTCATAGGCCAATGTTTGCCTGCAAATCATTACATCGGCAGACATTGGCGTGAAGTATGGAAAACATTAGCCCATTCTATTTTAAATGCGTTGTTATTTGAATAAGCTATTAAGCCTACTTTTTAAAATATTACATGTAGCTCCTGTTCCAATCATATCTCTTTAAAAAAATTATTGTAATTTACAAGGTCAGAATTGGGAAATCACGTTATTAAATCGTTTTAGCAATGTCAGCCTATGTTAGCCAGCAATGTGGGGGCGCTAACGGCTTTAGCCCTTAGCCACTAGCCAGACCAATAATGCAATAGCGGCGCTGCTCCACTAGTCAGGCCAAGTCTTGGTGAGCAACACTCCGAGTTCTGGTGACATCGAGAACAAGGGCCAATTCCAATCCCTTAAAGTTGCCGACTTTTCCTCGACACTCACCACTTCTCCTCGACGTGAACGTGCGCCGCCATATTGAGTGTCATTCCAATTGCTTATAAGCGAAGAGCAAGTGGCTCCATGTAACCTTCTATGCCTCCTCCAGTGAAGGGCGCATCAAAGCTGACTTTTAACAGAATCTGCCCCAGAATTCTTTGCGATGAATGACGAACACAGGTTGAAAAGTTCTTCACCATTTCAAATTAACCGTTTTCGTTCTCTCTATTACTACAAATTAGCTAGAACTGATTTATTTTATAACTATTTCACTTTGGTAGCTTTATGCTAAAATATAGCATAGCAAATTGTTTATATTCAAAAGTTAACCAAATATAACTACAACGTCTTCTTCTCATAATCTTCCCATGGGTTATTCGGAGTAATTGAAGAAAGTAAAAGCTACATGCTACTGCTGTAAAACTTTCAATTGTTATTGGTTTCTTCTTGCTGGTGAAGAACTTTTCAACCTGTGTTCGTCATTCATCGCAAAGAATTCTGGGGCAGATTCAGTTAAAAGTCATCTTTGATGCGCCTTTCGCTGGAGGAGACATAGAAGGTTACATGTAGCCACTCGCTCTTCGCTTATAAGCAATTGGAATGACACTCAATATGGCGGCGCGCGTTCACGTCGAGGAGAAGTGGTGAGTGTCGAGGAAAAGTCGGCAACTTTAAGGGATTGGAATTGGCCCATTGTTTATTTGAACATGTTGCAAATATATAAAACAATTGATTAAAAGCGCCCAAAATGGAAAAACGCAGCTGAAAAAGATGCAAGGCGCGCCGCTTTGAAAAAGCAGCGTGCCAGGCGCCTCTTCAAATTGGTAATGAATGATGAAGAGGCGCAGGAAGTTGAAAAAGCGCATTCAGTGGACACAGCCCCTAAGTATGGAGCACCAAAGCTGCCAAAATTTAAAATAAAAACATAAATAAATAAATGACTCAAAAATAAATAATATGCCATGGATTGTATTTTCCTTTGTATTAAATTGCCTATTATTTACTTTCCTATTTACATTTCTTTATTGCTTTTTACATTTCCTTTTACATTTGCTTTGCATTTCCCCTCCTATGTACTTCCAATTTACTTTCTTACTTTGGTATGACTTTCTTAAACATTTCTTCAGAAGTTAGTTTTTACATTTAGGCATTTTCTTTTACATTTCTGCATGCATTTCTTCTTCATTATGCAAATGAGTAGGCGGTGCTTTCATTTTCAGTCTTCGCAATCAAACTAGGAAAAGGCACTATGGGTACTGGCTAGACAGGTTAAACAACAAGCGCTCCCTTTTAATTATATTTATTCATTTGTCTTTACTCATAAACGTTTACTAAACCTAACAAAAATTTGGAAGATAAGACTGTTTCAGTACTTAGTTTAAAAAAAGTACTGATGTCGATCAACCAATAGGCGAAAAGTAGACTCCGTGACACATTTTGTGACAGCCCAATCATTTGCATAATGAAGGAGAAATGCATACAGAAATGCAAAAGGAAATGCCAAAAGGAAATGTAAAATCCAACTTCTGAAGGATTTAAAGGTTTAAAGACAGTAATACTGAAGTGAAAAAGTAAATTGGAAGTACATAGGAGGGGAAATGCAAAGCAAATGTCAAAGGAAATGTAAAAAGCAATAAAGAAATGTAAATAGGAAAGTAAATAATAGGGGCTGTAATACAAAGGAAAATACAATCTATGGTATTACATTTTTTTTTGAGTCATTTATTTATTTATGTATTTATTTTTCATTTTGGCAGCTTTGGTCCTCCATACCTACGAGGCCATTGCGCTTTCGATGTTTCTTTGCCAAAACGAATGTGCCACCCGCGAAAGCTGTCAAGTCTTGCTTTAAAAAAAACTAGTGGCTGATTTATAAAATTGGAATGCAGTGTCTCAATGTGTCTTCTTTAATTGTTGGGTTTCATGCTGTCCACTGCCAGAGTTTTTAGACACAAGACACACACGGGTTTCTCCTCGCCCACAACGTTCAAAGTGAAGTCCAGAGCGAGATATGCCTCATCGTATTTCTTACAGTCGCCTTTGAAACCAACACTTGACTGGGTTGTATGTGAAAACACACATTCTTTTCGCTGTTAAAAACTTATCCATCTAACAATGCCTTTTCTTGTCTTTTTCTGGTGCCTCTCAACAAATCGCTAGCTTTTATTTTTGATTATCGGTGCGGCCGTATCCTAGCAACGTGCCCTCCTTGCAATACCTGGGCACCCCACAGTTTGGGAGCCACTGCACCAGAGAGTAATTTTCTCAACTCGATTGACATTCTGCTGTTTGATTGCGAAATGCTAAATGACGATACAATGTTTAAAATACAACATGATGCTGTGATGAAAAACATATCAAAAGATCGAAAATGGGTGAACTATCACTTTAAGATCAGAAATAAATTAGGGATAGGCATGAAAAAAATCGCCTGCAAAAGGATTCGAATGTGCCAGCATTGGTGCCTGGCTAATCGTAGCGCTTGAGGGTGTGTCTTGGGCAGAAAAGAAGTGGGATCCATAATAACGTGTCATGGTACCATCCAGCAGCAATAGCAACCTGCACTCCACCTATGGTTTGCCTCTGAAGCTTAGCAGGGTTGGTCCTTGAATGGGAGAACAGTTACTGCTGGACGTGGTGTTGGTTGACCAGTAGGCATTACTCTGCCATCTAGACTGTGGCAGCCCAATGCCCCAGGATAGTGACAGGGACACCTTCCTGTACAGTGTACAATCTTAAAGATGGGACGTTAAACCAGTGTCATGACTCTCTGTGGTCACAAATCATCCCATGGCACTTATCGAAAACAGTAGGAGTGCAACGCTGGTGTCCTGGCTAAATTTCCGCTCTAGCTCTGTATCAATTCTGGCCACTTAATCATCCCTCAGCTCCCAGTTGGCTAGTTAATCCCCTCTCCAGCCCCTTGTGGCTCTCAGTAGGTAATACAATTGATGCGTGATGAGCAATTCTGGCGCAAAATGGCTGCCGTGGCATCACCCAGGTGGGTGCTACACATTGGAGACCAAACTGTCACACACTGTGACAAACTATCAAACGATCCCAGCATACACGCCTTGACACCTCAGCTGTTGTTCAACACACACTCAGGGGAAGGTGTATTAACATGTTAGTGCCCGTTTTAGGCGTAATTTCGTTGCATCAAGCGCCTAAACATGGCACGGTGTGTACTGCCTGCCGCAGGAGGGCATAATTAAAGGTTGCGTTTTTCTTACGCATGCATATGCACTGATGGTAGGGTCGAGGGAAAAGTGGATGTTTCATACAAAAACATGGGAGGAGGTGCCCCTGGGGAGACTGACTGCTGTATACAACTGCGGGGGAAATCGCATGTCTATTTTGTGGTGAAATTTCTCCGCCTTTTAAAAGCAGCTGTAATCAGGTAGCGCGTTTTCTTGCACAGGTGAAACTTTAAAAAAGAATGGCAGCAGTCATCCAAGCAAGACGAGGACACAGGCCATGGAGATGTGCTGACAGTAGGGATGTCACGAGAACCGATACTTCGGTACCAAGTCGATGCCAAAATTCGAAAGACGTTACGGTACTCGTTTTCTACAGTACCGAAGGTACCGGCTGCAGTTATGTAAGCCAACAAACACCAGCAAAAAGACGTCGCTTTGGTTGTTCATACCCGAGCGCTGTGAAGCCCATTTTTCTCGAGCTATTCTCCAAAGTTAAAAGAACCCCGAGTAAACACCTGTAATGTTTTGTCGCGATCTTTCAAGTGTTTGGCTCAATTTATAATGGGTTTGCCTCTCCTGCTGTTAGCTACCGCAAACTCAAATCAAAAATCAGAAACGAACAAGTAGGCCTATAGATAGGCAATTGCAGCTTTGGCCAAAGAGAAACAAAACAAACAGGAAAGGTTCGCCTTCTCATAAAGAATGCTGTGTCCTCCCCTATTTCAAGAGAAACTTTACCTGTGAATTAGCTGTAGGAAAGTAGGAAAAGTGCAACTTGTCATTCTACGCTCCTGAGGCAGGTAGAATGCATTTTTAGTCATGTGCGGTCTGTTAGTATATACCGTGCCATGTTTTTAGGTGCACATTGCGATGAAATTACGGCGAAAAAACAGGCGCTGAAGTGCGCATCGGCCCCTCAGTCCACCTGTCACGCATTCATTAGACAGAGTGCATAGGGGAGAGTTATAGAGAAAACCCTTTACAATAGAGCTCCCATTCCAGTTCTTTTTATTGTTAATCTGGATATTTGAAAACTATGTAGTCATTATAAGCTTTTATTTTATCTAACAGAAGGACAATACCGTAGTTATGGGTCAATGACGGATAAGGATTTTGAATAGACCAATTTTTAAATACAAAAAAAGAAGGATATCTTTGGCAATTTTTCAAACATTTGGAATGTTGTGTACACATGCATTTATACAAAAACATTAAGTTAAGGGAATTTTGTGATTTTTAAGCAAGGTCAATAGCCGATGACCTAAAAAATGTCATGTGGTGAGAACGTGAATTATCTTACAATTAATATAATTCCTTAATATACTTAACATTTAAACAAGGTTTCATTATTATTGTATAATGTTTGGAAAAACAGTGTTTGCATTTATTTGGAGTTTCTCTAAATCGTGATCAAATATTCACATTCTATAATGGCACAGCATCCCTCTTTAAGTAGTTACCAGACCCATTTTTCTTTTAAAACCCACAAAACTGATTGAAGTATTAAACCGACAGTATCCACTTAAGCATATTGTAACAGTGATGAATGTTCCAGCCAGAAAAATCTGATATTCTATTTTTAATTGAATACAGTTATTGCACTTATTGGTTGCACCACATGATATATGGTCGCACCAAATGATACAATTGGGTTAAATACTATTTAAAAAGACCAACACACAATAAATTCCATACAAAACATACAACAGAAAACAGAATAGAACAGCTTTTTTATAATTTCATAGAATTCTCTTGAACACAAACACTTCCATACACGTATTATTTATTTCTAATTCCAAAAGTTTTTTAAAAGTGCTTTGTCGTGAACTTTACAATGTTCAGAAAATGTTATATAACTCATAAAAACATTCATAAAAAGTGTGAGACACATTTAAGAGCTTTGTAGTGAAATATACAGTGATTGTGGGAGGGACACAATGAATCACATTTGATAAACAGTGGCTTGCAAAACTATTCAAACCCTTGAAACTTATCAGATTTGTCTGGATTACAAATGATACATTGAGCTTTTGTTCTGTTTCATATTTATTTCAAAAGACTGACCCTCATTTATTTTTTAAAGTGACATTAGTTTTATGTTAGAAACATTTAGTAAGAAAAATAAATAACTGAAATATGCTGTTTGCATAAGTATTCAACCCCTGTGCTTTGGAAACTACAAGTTGACACAAATTAAAAATATTGCCCTAACGAGGACACTGTAGGCCTTACAATTGGCCACACCTCTGAAACATAGAATAGCTTACATTTTCTGTAAGAAGCCATTACTCAAGAACAACCATATCAAAGCACGTCTGGAGTTTGCCAGAAAGCATGAGAGTGACCCAGTTAAGATGTGGGACAAGGTTTTGTGGTCTGATGAGACAAAGAGAGATTTTTGGCCAAATTTCAAAGCCGTATGTGTGGTGGTGCAAACCTAACACTGCCCGTGCCTCAAGAAACACCATACAGGTGGCAGCATCATGCTGTGAGGATGCTTTTCATCAGCAGGGACTGGGCATCTTGTTAAAATTTAAGGAAGAATGGATGGAGCAAAATACAGGTAGATACTGCAAGAGAACCTGCTTTAGTCTGCTAAAAAACTGAAGCTTGGGAGAAACTTCACCTTTCAGCAGGACAGTGATCCCAAGCACAAGGACAAAGCAACACAGGAGTGGTTACAAAAAGGTTAATACAGTAGCCAAGTCAATGTCCAGATCTCAATTCCATCGATAATCTGTGGCACTGTTTGAAAGTTGCGGTCCAACCAACATGAGCAACCTGGAGCAAATCTGTCAAGGTTAAAATAGTCATAAATCATTGATTAATGCATAATTACCCAAATAACATTTCATACTGTAGGTAAATGGTTTTGGCATTTTATTAAATATAAGTGAAATGTTCTGTCCAAAATATCACGGGAAATTACTGAAATTGCAGACAAAGCTCTGCAAAATCATACATAAAGGTATACTAAAATAAAGAACTGTATGTTTATGAATAATTAATTAAATAAAAATGCACAGAAACTGTCAATGCAGGACTAATATCTATCATGTACAACGTTCTGCAATGGTTGCGCCACATGATATTTGGTTTCAGCACATGATGTTTTCAAGTTTAGTCAAATTTTACAGGCACAGAATTGGTCACCTAAGATAAACAGCCATTCTTCCCACCAAAGACCACT